>CABFVZ010001134.1:189730-234420 GCA_902151445.1 Timema monikensis | reverse complement strand
TTTTTTTTTCGTTTTACAGAGAACTAGTCAAACTGGAATCTTATCCTTTTTCGACTCACCTATTCTTATACTTTTCTAGCCCTAAATGATTTTCTTACTACACTGGCCAACTGCAGAGGCTTTTATGGTAAGCTACCACATGGCATTTGTTGGCGGTTGGTGGTTGCAAATAAGGAGTAGTAAAAGCTAGTTCTAAACTGCGTTTGTTTACTTCAGTTTCTGCGTAAGGGGAAGTGGAGGGATATGATTGGTCTGCCAGTATTTGTGGACAAAGTATACGCAAAGCTTAGTTGTGGTAGTGCTGTGCTGTGTATCAGGCGGCGAGGTTTATTTCAAGTATAATAGCTTTTAATGTTTTACTGTGTTGTTAATAAATAAGTGTAGAACAAAAAAAAAATATATTTTGATATTAAACAACTAAAGAACCCATTGCTACAAATACAACCGTTTTTATTCCAAGTCGATACGATACGCATTTACGAAGTTATAAGACTATAAAATGTAGTATAAACATTGCACCTCGCTCCAATTTCCATAGCTCGGTTGTGCCCGGTTAGTGACTGCGTGCCGTCATCGTATCAGCATTGCTTCGACATTCCCAGCGCAGCATAGCTCAATGATAACTCAACGTACAAAATAAACTGTTTTATTGCTGTTTTTATTGTGCATCTACATCTTCATACTCGTCATTTACTTCCTCATATTCAGACACATTGTCTTCATATTCCGAAGTATCTTCCTTGTTGGAATTGGCATCATAATCAGTTTTCGTAGCATCTAACAGATTTGTTTTAATCGGAGAAGTTTTAGCATGTGGAACCTTTGGTTTTATTGGAGAGCAAACAACAGTCGTAACAGATATTTTACATATAGAGTTGGTTTGTGTTTTCTTCGACAATGAAAAGTACTTCGTTCTCACTTGGATTTTTTTTTAGTCACTTGTACGGGACTCATTACTGTCAGAAGACGTTTTGGTTTCAGATATGCCAATAGGTTTGATTTAAATATTTGGTCTTCCACAATCAACCCATTCTATATCTGGTGCAATTGAAGTAGATGGTTTGTGATTATTTAATGACTCTTGAATGAGACTGATGTGACGTCTTTTTTCTTGCAGTGCTTCTTTCGGGTTTGGTTATTTTTGGACGTTGACAATTAAAAATGTGTGGTACAATCCCAATATGTGGTTTCAGATTGTCAATAGGATTAATTTAAATATTTCTACTTCTACAATCAACACATTCCATATCTGGCGCAGTTGAAGTAGACGATTAGGGATTATTTAATGACCCATGAGTGAGACTTACGTGACGTCTTTTTGCTGCAGCCCTTCTTTCGGGTTTAGCTATGTTGGACGTTGACAATTAAAATTACGTGGTACAGTCCCATTTTTAAGCTTAATGGCACCTCCCATAGTTTTCTGACGTAGAGAATTTTCCATGTCATTTTCGAGCTGAAAAGATAAATAACTATTGTTACTAAAATTGAAAACTGCTCACAATATGCACTTATATCCAAATAAAATGTATATATTTGGTGTCAGGGTACAATAAAACTGTTTAAAATTCATTTATCATTAAATATTAGGTTAAACTAACTATAAGATATGTCATAAACATACTCTTCCTCCATGTAAATGTGGGTTTATTTCCTATAAATTCAACCTTCCCTCATCCTTAACACATTAGAGAAATTTTTGCATAAGCGTATAACCCGAACGGGTAGTAAGATGCAAGGATAAATTATATATATCGAAAAAATATATAGTTTAAGTGTCGAGTAGTTTTAATTTAAATGCAATAGTTATTAGAGTAAGCAGGAAAGAACTAAAAAGAAAGAGAGAGATAACTAGGCTTATTTCATGGCAGAATCATTACAATATTACTATTGAGTAGCTATGTAATATATAAATAATAAATTAATAAATATATGCATGCTATTGGTTATTATAGTAAGTATATAAAAGTATAAATAGGTACGGTGACCTGGTGGTCTAGGGGTAAAGTGTCAAACTTCTGTGCTGGGGTCCGGGGTTCAATCCTCGGTCCTGGCACAGATTTATCTGATTACCAAACCCTTCCCTCACCTCTGACAAGACGTGTATTAATCACGACTTGTGAATGTGGGGAATGCTAGGCCTCTACAGTGGTTCGGATTCCACGTTAAACTGTAGGTCTTCCATTTCATCTCCCAATCACCCTACCATTACACATTAGCGTAAGTGCGTATAATCCGAACGGGTAGTAAGACGCGGTGCTATTAAAAATAATAATATAAAATAAGCCTAACTACGGTTTTGATTAGCTTATATAATAATCAATTACAGAAAAGTATCTCATCTTCGTTCGACTTTAATGGCGGCCATGCTTATCATGTGTTGAGGTCTGATGTAATTGTAGATTCAATCGTTTATTTATTAAGGTTGGGTTGATTTCATGTTTTAGATTTTATTATCCTGGGTTTTTAGATTGTTGTCTTGTTTTTGTGTTGTTGTGTTGATGGCCTTATGTTGTGTTTTATTTGTATTCTATGTTGTGTTTGGTTTTTATTGTCTTTTGTTATATTCTTGGGTTGTGTTGTTTTTGTGTGATCATTGTTTTGGTGTGTATGTTGTTGTTGGATTGAGTTAACATAAACTAGATTCCTAGCCTTACAGATGCACCCCAATCAAGTGACAGTCTATTCATTCATTGTTGGTCTATATAATTAAATTAACAAAATAAACAATGGTAAATAAAAATATTCTAAATTAAATGGTCAAGAGCTAGAAGTGTAGGAGTCTCTAACCCAGATCACTTTGCACTATGTTGGTTCTCTGGGATGCTATGGTGTTTTACTTTGGTATTTTATGATTCTCTCTGGTCTATGTTGGTTCTCTCTGGGATACTTTAGTAATTTACACTGGTTCCTTCCGGAATTCTATGGTAATCTAATTTGGTTTAGGTTAGCTCTTTCTTGTTTAATCTGTGATGTTATGATTTTTCACTTTGGTTTACCCTGGGATAGTATGGTATTTGCGCTGATATGTGCTGATTTTCTCTGGGATAGTATGATATTTTAATCTGCTCTTTGCTGGTTTTCTCTAAGGCAGTGTGGTATTTTGTTCTAGTCTTTGCTGGTTCTATCTGGCACAATATAGTACTTTGGTCTGGTCTTTTTTGGTTCATTCTGGGACAGTACCAGACAAAAACACAGACCTAAATAGTTCCAGATAAAGTCTGTTCCACAGTGGATTGACTCGTCCCAAAGACAACCAAAACCAGAGATTTCCAGTCATGGTCTGTTCCACATTGTTTGGTCTCATTACAAATAAAACCAGACAAAAACTCAGACCCAGAGATTTTCAAACAAAGTTTGGTTCACATTGGGTTGTTCCGTCCCAAAGAGAACTAGAAGAAGCCATAGACCCAGATATTTCAAGACAAAGTCTGGTTTGCATTTGTATGTAGATCTTCTAGCTTCCATTATCATGGTAAATCGGCTCAAGGAAAAAATTCAAGGTATAATAACAAAAGCCGAAATTGAATTTTCAGCTATTTACAAATCAGCTAAAACCCTGGCTGAATTGTTTGGTTCAAATCGTGTCACACCAAGACTATCTAACAGAAAAACACAGGGGTTTAATGTAAAAGTAGACTTCGATGAGGCCTCAGGCTTTCGATTATTTTTTTACCGTTTTTGGGTCATTTTATGAGTCAATTAAAAACTCGTTTCTTGAACCATCAATAAGTGCTTGGCCGTTTTATGTGCCTGATGCCAGTAGAGAAATCGGTTATCACTGAAGTAGAAGAAAAACAGATGACAAAGCTGGTTGCTTTTTACGTACAAGATTTGTAGTGTAGTAATATGGCAGAAATTGGTGAACTTTACATGTGGCACGAAAGAGTGAATGAATTGAAAATAAGTTTAAGAAATGCTATGAACTATTATGTGGCATGCAATGAAGAAATATTCCCATTGATCAGTACTTTGTTGAAAATCTTAGTAACCCTGCCAGTGTCAACAGGCACCAATGAAAAATCGTTTTAAAATCTTAGGAGATTAAAAACTTACTTAAGAAATACAACAGGACAGTAAAGGCTGAATGGCCTAGCGATATTAAATATACATCTCCCCGGAAGTTCTAGATGAACTGGCAAAATCACCTCGTCGATTGGAATTCAGACTAAATTAATGTTGTAGTTGGACACTGTTTGCTGTTAAACTAAACAATGTTTCTTTCGTGTTCTACAATAAAAGATTTTTTAATGAACTTGTAATTAGTAACAAGTATTCAGTAGCAGGATCTTGTTTCACGTTACAAAATGGCTTAATTCCGCGGTGTTTGGAAAAAAAAACTCCATAACTAATCAGAGATCCAAACATATTTACATTAAATACCATTTCATAAAAGAGTATGTAAACTCAGTAGTAATTAAGATTAAATAGATTCCCACAGAAAATATGTTAGCAGATATCTTAGTAAAAACTCTTTCTAAGGTTAATGACACTTTTGGTACTGCCCCACAAGACCGTAGCCACACATCCACCAAATTCAGGAGGCCTTGTAAGTACATAGATACTAAAAAGCCGTAATACAGCGCTAACGGTACATAAAGACTGAACACGCTGGGGCCTACAGATCCAAGAGCGTCATTGGAGACATGTGTTAAAGACATATAGACAGTGGCACAGGAACGGGGAGGTACGAGGATGAGTTTTACCCCGTCCCCGAAAAATTTAGGGGGGTAAAAGTATAATTTTTACCCCCCCCCCTCCCCCAAATCATATAGTAAAACTTTTAGATAATGTAAAGATCTTGTTGAGGTAAGATACAAAGTTCACACTAAGATAACATAATAAAAATAAAATGTGATTGGAGCACACACTGAAGAAATTTTGAAAACTGATAGTGATACCAGCTAAATCAGCTATTGCAGAAATAAGTTTTTCAACACTTATACGAATAAACTACTATCTTCGCTCCACGATGAAGCGACATAAATTAAATCACCTGCGTCTGCTGAATGAATACCCTAAGAAGCTCAACAAACTGGAAATTTGTCAAGCTAGTTTGTGGTTTTATAGCTAATAACGAATATAGGGCAAAGGCGTATGGAAATATACTTTAATTTTCAGTGTTTAAAATATTTTGTTGAGCTGCATCAGATTTAATTTTCCTTAATTAGTTTTGTGTGTATTAATTCTAATGTTTGGGATGACTAAAATAAATTAGAAAAATTCATGATGGGACCATTAAATACAGGTATCCAAAATTAAATGCGATCTCACTTGACGCGTTTTTGCTATAACGCGATTAAAAAATTAACAATAATAATGCATGGTTGTCTGTAATTTCGCAGTCACCCTGTGCGGTTGTGGCGTGACCTTGTGTGCGCACATTCCAGTGAGGACAAATATCTTTACTGTACGGTTTGGTGTTAAGGGGGTGATATTGACAACATTGGAGATGCATTAGCAGAAGTTAAACAGTCCTGCATGAAGGGAGTTTGGAAACATATTTGGCCTGAAGTTTCTGACTCTCGTGATTTTGATCCTGAGCACGAGCTTTCCAATTTAAGACATGACATCATTGAAAAAGCAAGATCTGTTGGATTTGAGGACATAGACCAGAAAAATGCGGATTAATTGCTCCAATTCCACTCAACAGAACTCACCAATGAAAATATTCTAGAAATGGAGAACGGCATAAAGTATGAAGAGGAGGAGCCCTATGTTGTTGAGCTCATTAAACAACTTCAACAAAACAAATTGCTGATTTATTTAAAGAGCATTGACAATGCAACTAAAATCATTGAAGAGATTAACCCTAATATGGATAGAAGTACTAAAGTTGCCAGAGAGATTGAGTTGATTGGCTTGCTACAAATAACTCTATAGAGAGAGTAAGAATGCTGCCCGTAAGCTGAGTATTGACCATTTCACCAAAAAGGTTGAGAATCTTTAGTCTAATGAACCGGGACCTTCACAACAGCAATAGCTGTCGGGCAAGAGCCTTCAAGAGAGCAGGACCTTACCGTCCCAGGGCCTTCCGGAGAGCACAAGCTTACCGTCCCAGGCCCTTCCAGAGAGCACAAGCTTACAGTTCCAGGGCCTTCAAGAGAGCAAGAGATTGCCGTCCCAGAGTATTCAAGAGAGTAAGAGATTACCATCCAAAGCCTTCAGGATCGAAAGAGCTTACCGTCCCAGGACCTTCAAGAGAGCAAGAGCCTACCATCCCAGGGCCTTCAAGAGGGCAAGAGCCTACCATTCCCAGGCGTTTAAGAGAGCAAGAGGCTACCGTCCTAGGGCCTTCAAGAGAGCAAGAGACTACAGTCCAAGGGCAATTAAGAGAGCAAGAGAGTGATAATCCAGATTTGCCAGATACAGTTAATTTATCATGCGATTGAAGAGTAACATTAAATTTACCTGTAGCATTCATTGTATTAATTAGATGAATTTATTAAAAATTGCATTTGTGTACAAATTTCAAGGGATTGAATATTTACACTATATGTAGGCTACCTATAGTATTGTACTAGTTAGATAAATTAATAAAAATGGCATTCATTTACAAATTGTAGGTTTTTATTTACTTGTTTCATTTGGAGTAATCCCTATCTCAGCTATGTTAAAATCAATTACATTTACGCGTGTTCGTATTAGGTGAGTACGGTATTTAGAAGAAACCATTACTTGGGTAGTGCAAGGGACAGCTGCATTACATTTCCCTGGCCTTTTTTAATTCTCAAAAATGTTATCCCTATAAAAATACATGATTAATTTAACCCCCTCCTCCAACCACCCCCCCTCCCCAAAAGTTCCTGCGCCACTGCATCTAGAGTAGGATTTATTCCACCCATGTACAAATAAGGTTACATAAGCCCAATTTTATTTTAAAATAAATTACATTTCTAAAAAAAAACATGCAAATAAAATCTAAAGTATAAAATCTGTAGCTCTGTCAAAACTACCAAAACTAGCCATTTGTTTTAATTCAAAGCAATGCATTTAAATTGGTTCGTTAAAATCTATCTCTTTATTGAAAAGTGCTACTTTATTAAACGTTAAAATATCGTTGTTAAGATTATTTGATTTAAACTAGTATTATTTTGATCTCGTTTCTCGAAATGGAAATAGAAACGATTGAGAAAGTGTCCACGAAACCGTGTAAACCTTAGATAAGTGTAAACGAGTTAATTACTTAAAAAAATACCCAACTACTCAATGAACGGACTAAATTCTGAGACAAGTGTCAACACTTCTCTGAATGAGTAATTTACTTTATATCCATAAAGTTTAAATACTGACTAAAATGGGATGTAGCTTCGCGATTATTCTCGTTTCTTTACCTAATAGATTTGCTTTGAAAGAGTGAAACTTGTAACTTGTGCCTTATGGCACAACCCACTTGGGAGCTATAATTTTAATATGTAAGTAACTTGTATTTGATTACTAATACCCTGCTTTGAGAACTATTATGTTTCCCTACTACATAGTAATGTCATATTTAGGCAACTAGATGAACATATTTCTACCACCGTCTGTTAAGTATGTCACCACATGTGATTGGTGGAATGTTTCTGTTTTCAGGATTGTACTTGATGTAATTGACTAGTTCTTGGAAATTGGTCAACAAACCTCTGATTTTGCCACACGGCATCCATTCAGTCATGGCAGTTGTCATCGAGACTACTTTGGGAGACCTGACAGTGGATTTGTTCACTGAAGAACGGCCGAATAGTAAGCAAGGCTTCAGTCTTAAATTGCCATTCATGTTGATTGACATTTAGTAGGCATGCGTTGGGTAGTAAATCCTTTTATATAAAGCATTTAATTTTTATTATAAGTTGTATATTTTCTTATTATTACAACACACTAGACCACCTCTGTGATCTAGTGGTCATTGTTGAGGTCTCAGAGGAGCTTCCAGATTTTCTGTGAAGCATTGGATCTGGAACAGGGTCAACTCAGCTTCGTGAGAACAAATGAGGAGCTACTTTTATTATTATTATTATTATTATTATTATTATTATTATTAGCACCGCGTCTTACTACCCGTTCGGGTTATACGCACTTACGCTATACGCTAATGTGTAATGATAGGGTGATTGTGAGATGAAATGAAGGACCTACAGTTTAACGTGGAATCCGAACCACGGTGGCGGCCTGGAGGAGTTACTTGAATGCAAAAATAATGGTGCCAGTCTATAAAACTGAGTTTAATGGCCAGAGGGCTCATGGTGCTGACTACATGACATCCTATACCCTTAAAAGTGTCATTATCTTCACAAACAGACGGCAGCTGTGCAGTCGATATTGCTCAATTGCAGACTTATGTTATGGAATTTTTGTTTCTCTTAACACACGCAAGAAGAAGATTGTGAATTGAGTAATACTAAGATTTAATTAATAAAGCTTTATAAATTTGAATAAAGCTACAAAACAAATCTCATTAAAATCACAAGAGATACATAGACACCTAAATATTGACTAGGGCATAACTTGCGTGTGGCCCATGATCCTTTCTCTTTTGTGTCAGCTTTTTATTAAATTATTATTTTTATTACTTAGCACCGTGTCTTACTACCCGTTCAGGTTATACTCTTTAAGTACTAATTACGCTAATGGATTAGGAATTAGGAAGGTTGAATTAGAGAAAGTGAACCCACATTTGCGGGGAGAGAGAGTGGAAAACCATTTAGGAAAAACCACCCCCAGTTCACCCGACCAAGATTCGAACCTCGGTCTCCTCGTCCTCAGCAGTTGAGCTCAACACGACAAGCGCGTCAGCCAACTACACCACCGAGGCATTTTTTTTTATTAAAACATTAAATTATTTATCTTATCAATCTATATTAGATTATTTCTCAACATTAATCAAATTTTTTTTCACCTATAAATTTATTTTCCAACTATCAACAACAATAATATCCCATTTTAATATAATATATTATCAAATAGATATTATCTATTTGGGAGGTTCCCAGATTTTATTGATGTGTGATAACTTAATTTGTGTCATTCATGTTAAAAATTATTTTAATCAAACAAAATAAAAGAACAATAGGCCTAGTTGTTCTGTTTGCTTAGAAATAGAGATGACTGGTATCACTGTTGACAGTTTGTATATGTCTTTATAAAACAAATTCAGTTTGGGAAACATTACGGCTGACCAATATCATGTTTGTTAGTTGAGTTCTTTTATTTTGTAAAATAAAATAACAAAATTGATTCAATTTACACATAAATTGATTCTTCATATTAATTTGTTTATTAAAGTAATCCCAAAATATTGATATTTGGGTTAGGAAAAATAAAACAAACTTAGGTCTATATGCTCTATATCAGCGATTCCCAAACTGGGTTAGGCTATGTACAGTTATTCCCTAGTAGTATGTTGTGTGAAGCCAAATAAAACAAGCAAATCAAAGTTATAAAAAGATGAAGCATCATAAACACAGACAAATATATTATGACCGAGTCTCACTAAAAGAAAAACAGATTTAAACGGTGTTGTAGTGGTGGCAACACTTATTTAAGCTTAGATAACTGGTGCAGCTGCAACATCTCATATATCTGTGGGCACCACTAAACATGTATTGAAATAGTAAGTATCCAGAATTAAAATGTTGGTACTACTACAAATTATGGAAATGGTTGGGGTGGTACGTGCCTCGGTGGTGAAATTAGCTAACGCACTAGTTTCGTGTTGAGCTAGACTGCCGAGGATGGGGAAATTGAGGTTTGAATATCAGTCAAGTGAACTGAGGGTTGTTTTCCCTAAATGGTTTTCCACTCTCCCTCCACACAAATGTGGGCTCACTTCCTCTATAGTCATTCTTCCCAATTCCTAACCCATTAGTGTAATTAGTACTTAAGCATATAACCCGAGGGGGTGGTAAATAGAGATGTAAAAAATTTTCTGGGAAATTTTGAATTGGAAAATTTTCTGCAGTGGTGGCATGTGGTTGACGGGTTAAATTGTAGAGGTGGCACTTATATATTTCAAAATATAGTGTCTTAAGAAACAAGTGGGTTATAAAAAGTGGGGTGGGAGAATAAGGGTAGGGGAGGGGTAGATAGGAAGCATGGAAGATAGGGGGGGAGACAAATGTCCGGCCAATTTTAAAATTATTTTGGTTAAATTATCGATGACAAAAAATTGAAGTATGATTTATGAATGTAATGTGTTTCTTTACTACCTTTTTTAAGCACTGCGTCTTACTACCCATTCGGCTTATATGCTTATGCACTAATTACACCAATGTGTTAGAGATGAAGGTTGAGCTTAGGGGAATGGCACCCACATTTGCATGGGCTGAGAGTGTAAAACTATTTAGGAAAAACCCTTCTCACCGAACTCAACCGGGATCAAACTAAGATCTCCCTGTCATCGGCAGTCTAGTGTATTGCGAGAGTAGTGCGTTAGACTGTGCAGCCACCGAAGCAGACCGTGTTTCTTCATTATTACTATCACTACCAATTATTATTATTAGCATCCATTTAATCAGTTGGAATTATTTTACAGAAATAACAATTGAAAATATTCCCATTAGGAAAATTTTCAGGAAAAAATATAGGAAAACATTTTCCGTGATATCTCTAGTAGTAAAACGCTCTGCTAAGTAGGCCTATGTATATAAGTTGGGGTGGAACGTCATTAAAAGAGTTTTGGAACCACTTCTAAGCCCTATATATGTTGGATACTATCCTCACTTAGACAACACGATAGGTACTTATAAACCTAACCATGTTTAGCCAATTTTTAATTGAAATTTGTTTTGTATGTAAGCTACTAAGTCCTTTATTTTGCTTTCTTTGTTTAAATCTTATTACTGCTGTTAATGCTGGTTCGACACCTAGGTTTTTTAGGAGGCTTTACATAACTGGATTTTTTAAGAACTCTGAATGACATTCTCAAAGTTTTATTTGCTTTTATATTGGATGTTCACACCCAAATACTGTTAGGGCCAGAAATACAGAAAAAAAATAATCCTGTTTTTCAGACCTTTTGACATACAGCATAGGGTTAGACTAGTTGACATACTACCCATTTTAAGATTCTGTTACAATAGTAGTCCATTCTTTATTGTAGTGTTGCCAACTGAATGATCTGGATACTGTACTTTAACTATAATTTCACCACCAATACAATCATATGATCTAATAATAGGATATTACTCCTAAAGTAATATTCCAGGGCTCTGGTAAAAAGTAACATTGTAATATCATTATATTGTTTATTAATTTCTCAGCAAAAGAAATATGTCAACTGATCATTGTAGAGGCTTAAGGTCCTAAGTCAGCGAGAGAGTATTGATGGCTTTAAGGCCACAGCTTAGAATATAATGGTCTGTAATTTTATGGAACTACTTCTCTATTTTGTCTAAACTTATATTTCTTTTTGCCCGAGTCCTTTACATCCGATGTTGCCAGCTTAAGGTCCTAAGTCAGCGAGAGAGTATTAATAGCTGTAAGGCCACAGCTTAAAATATAATAGTCTGTAATTTTATGGAACTACTTCTCTATTTTGTCTAAGCTTATATTCCCTTTTGCCTTCCTCTACAACTTGCATTGTCATGTCAATAAGGAGGAGAAAGAAAACTATGAAACTTCTTACTTTCAAGATAACGAGAAAAGCTCGCTGCTAGTTCTCAGAAGTCTTAAAATATTATCTTGTGATCTTATAAAAAAAACCATTTGCCTGCCTCTGTGGTATAGTTAGCTAACACACTAGTGTTTTGCTGAGCTAGTGTGCCTAGGACAGGGAGATTGAGGTTCGAATCTTGCTCAGGTGAACTGGGGGAGGTTTTCCCTAAATGGTTGTCAATTATCCCTCCATGCAAATGTGAGTTCAATTCCACTATAGTCAACCTTCCTAATTCCTAGCCCATTAGTTTAATTAGTACTTAACTATACAACCAGGTGACCTGGTGGTCTAGGGGTAAGGTGTCAGACTTCTATGCTGGCGGCCGGGGTTCAATCCTCGGTCCCGGCACAGATTTATCTGATTTCCAAACCCTTCCTTCACCTCTGACAAGTTATCTTGTGAATGGAATGTGGGGAATGCCAGGCCTCCACCGTGGTTCGGATTCCACGTTAAACTGTAGGTCCTTCATTTCATCTCATAATCACCCTATCATTACACATTAGCGTAAGAGCGTATAACCCGAACGGGTAGTAAGACGCGGTGCTAATAATAATAATAATAATAATAATAATAATAACTGTACAACCCGAATGGACCTAGTAAGACACGGTGCTAAGTATTAATTAATTATTTAAAAAATCTCTATTTGTTAGAGGAAGGCTAAATTGAGGCCTTTCTAATCAAGCTTAGTCTCATAGCTCCACAAAATAATGTTTAAGAAAGTCGTTGAAATAGATAATTTCACATTCATAATTTCATAATTTTAAGAATATCTTCATTATTTAAAAGTGGCATTTTCACACATTTTATTCTATTAATAATTAGCTAAAATTATAGGGTTGTTTGTGAAAAAGAGCTATGTTGGAATCTTTAAACTTTATTTTGGCATGAAGCATATTTTGAAATAATGCAGTGAAGGATTAAATATTGCATTAAAACTGTATGGCTGCATGGCAATTTATCATTTACCGAGGCAGCCCCCTTAATCATTTGAATCAGAATTATAGATTATAATAAATCACCCGTTTTTTATCCCACAAGAGATTGATTCCGGTGTGCTCAATATTAATTTTTATGGGCTCTAATTGATTTTGAATATAATATAATTATGGACCTACGTGCTAGTATTACTTATATATTAAGCGCCTGTTTTTATACATATAATCCTAGAGAAAAAAAAATGGTACCAAGCTATCCTACCAAGCAATATATAGGCCTAATTCGTTTCAGATCCATGTACTATTACTTTGGATTATGGCTGACAATTCACATGCATAATTTTTAATTCGGTGTGAATCAAAGATTTTAAATTTTGATTAAAATCCGAATAGAATATTCTAGAGTTAAATTGTTTCACACAAATTTGAATCAAATATTTTTTTATTAAATTCCCTCGAATTAAATCCAAATCCCAATTCAGATATTCAAGGCTAAATTACATTTAGCTTATCTTTGATTTTGAATCAAGTAGGCCTACAGCAAAAAATAAAATGAGTGAAAACCACTTCTAAACAATGAATATATTCTTAAAATCATGAAATATCAGTAGAGCATTGATAATTCGGATAACCAAAATCCAAATTGTTGTTAACCTGGATCGTCGATAATCAAGATCTCAAAGAAAAAATATATTTTATGAAAATAACCGCAGTGGTATCAATATCAGACATGGCCGCCGAAAAACAAACCACACTACTTACTTGCTAAAAAAAAGTTAGAAACCTTTTTTCGTTGTTAGATTTTTGCCTTATTATGTTCCTTCGTAATTTGTGATATCTAACAAAATAAAAAGTGTAAGTTCATTGTTTGAATAAAGTGAAAATGTTTCTACCTTAATCTGAGTTTTCATATGTATCCTGTCTATGCTTATATTTTAATTTTGGGTGTAGGTAGGTACTGTATTTTTGAAAATCTGGAGAAATAGATAAACCAGACTGGATTGATCCCCAATTTGTCTGAATTATTACCGCTCTAATGTATGAAGTTTCTATGCTCATAATAATGTGAGTTGATCCATTAAACCAAGTATGTCCAACTTTTCACTGACTGAGGGCCACATGTCCTTGGGAAGTTGGTCGAGGGGGCCATGTAGGAAGTTTATAGGACCTTATTCCCAAATATAATAAAGATATGAATGAGTAATTATTTAGATTTAACAAATAGGCCTATATATTCCCATACATTATACAAGTAACACTATGCAAGTATTTCATCCAAAAGAAAACATACAACATAGAAATGGAATTCAGTGCTCATTTAAGTCAACTGCAAGGCACAATTTGTAGTTTATTTCTGTGGTTTGAAATATTTCAATTTGAGCTGGTGGACTTGCAGCAAAGTAAAATGTAAATATGGATACATGTCTCAGGCCTAACTGAAATGTTAAGATTAAATTATTGTTTATAAGTCTGAATTTTAGGTGGAAACAAATAAAAAAGAAGGAACAAAATATTGCTTGAAGAAATATTAGGCCTGAGAGTCAACATTTTTATATAGTAGGATATTGGTAGGAAAAAAGACCTTTCAGAGAGTAATTCCTACCGTGAGTGGAGTATAATATCCTTAGTTATTTGAAACTGTGCACATTTTATTGCATCATACACTTTGTTAAGCCCTTTTATGTTTGAGAACCTCTCTAAGAAATCTGTGGATTTGAAACCATCTGATAGCATTTTATTCGAGTTGGACTGGATGATCAAGGTTGTACTGTAGTATCTGCCATTTCTAAAGTAAAACTATTATGATTTTCTCCAAACCTGTACTATATAAATCTGTATATTATAGAGCCTGTGTGTCAGCTATTGGTTGTGTTACTGCAACTAAAACAGCTTTGTTATGTTTCATGCCTTAGATATTTGTTGTGTTACAGCATGCATGAACTTCTTGAAATTGTGTAAGATCAAATATTACAACTTCTGCTTGTTCCACTCAATTCAACACAACTTCATAGCCCAGACTGGAGATCCAACAGGGTCTGGGAAAGCCGGGGAGTCTGTCTTCGGGTGAGTACAAGATAAAAACACACCTTTCAATTTGCTCATCTTGCTGATGGTTTTAAATTATTTTTGTAAATGAGGAAAGATAAACATGAATAATATGTGGATGTCTTTGTTGTATTTTATCAGTAAACTCCATGGGGAGAATGCAAGGTACTATGAGGCAGAGCTCCTGCCCAAACTACGTCATGACAAGCCAGGTCTCATCTCTATGGTCAACTGTGGCAACAATCTGTGAGTATACACTAACAGTAGTAATTTGTGTTATTGTTCTCAAGAGCTAGTCTCGTGCCTGGCTAATATGCCGATGATCCCCAACGGACTGGGCCCTATGAGTTTAATACTACACTTGAATCAGTTCTCAAATATTACTGAATAAGGGGCTAAGTTCCATAACTATGTTACAACTATTTTCATAGTACTGTATTAAACCAATTATAAACAATAATATCAAATGGTCTTGAGTGATCATCTGAGCTCAAATGAGTGTGAATGTGAAGGTTCTGGGTTGAATCCATGTGGTGATTGTTTGACTCTCAGACTGGGATCTCAATTCTTCTTGACACTGAGTAGTGATCTACATTCTCTGGATGGACAACACTGTGTATTTGGGGAGGTCGTAGAGGGTCATGAGGTTCTACGTAAGCTCAACGAGGCCATCTGCGATGCAGACCATCGGCCATATCAGGATATAAGGTGAGCACTTTTAGTGAGAGTCTTGACAACACCAGTTGTATCAGTGTATATAATGAAAATTTACTAAGAATGTATAGTGTGTGCATATAAAGTATTTGTTGTGTTTGTTTCAGGATCACACATACAATTATCCTGGAGGATCCTTATGATGATCCCCCAGGACTTTCAGTTCCTGACTCCTCACCTGTACCCTCTGCTGAGACACTTGCTGTGAGTAGAATTATATGCTCGCCTCTTTGGCAAGTTTTAATACTGCTAGCTACTGATTAGTAGTGCCAGAGGGCTGGCTATTGTTACACTCAGCACTATTTCCTGGTTAGACAGTTCAGACATTGCATTTACCAGTTATACGAATAGAAATGTTGGATTTTCTTTATCAGTGTGTCTTACTACTTGTTCATGTTATATGCATACTATAATTACTCTAATGGGGTAGGTAGGATAAGGGAGGGAGCATTTTTAGAGATAATCTACCTTAATTTGTATGGAGCCAGAGTAGGAAACCATTTAGGAAAAACTACCAACAGTAGATTCGACTGGGATTTTAACCCTGATCTCACCATCATCAGCAGGCCAGTCTAAAAAGAGTGACACCTTAGACTATTCGGCAACTATTTGATGTTATTAATCTATCATCAATAATTAAGACACAAACCTGTGGTGAATACACACAAATACACCGATCAATCTAAGAACAACTAACAAATTTAGGAACTAACCAAGAAAAAATAAATATTTCAACTTCTCTTTTGTTATAAACAGTTAATTCGTTCACTTACTGGTATTTACAATGTTATTCTCACTTGCCTGCATTGCACATGTATTGAAAGGCAATTATTGTATATTTCAGAATGGTCGAATCGCACCTGACGAGGAGTTGGACGAAACGCAAGGTCGCTCAGCGGCAGAGGTAGAGGAGATGGTGCGGTCCCGTGAGGCCAAGGCTCAGGCCACCATCCTAGAGATTGTAGGAGACCTACCTGATGCGGAGGTTGCCCCTCCTGAAAATGTGCTCTTTGTCTGTAAGCTGAATCCAGTCACAAGTGATGATGACCTGGAGATTATTTTCAGCCGCTTTGGAAAGGTCAAGAGGTGAGAGGGGGCCCAATATTGTCTACTTTATATCTCCCTCAATCTAACAACATCCTTATTGTTAAATATTGATTTGTGTCCTCATCAATTAGTGTTGTATCATGTTTCAGCTGCGAAGTTATCCGTGATAAGAAAAGTGGGGATTCCTTACAGTATGCCTTTGTTGAATTTGAGGATCGTAAAGCATGTGAGGATGCCTACTTCAAGATGGACAATGTTCTCATTGACGACAGACGGATCCATGTTGATTTCAGTCAGAGTGTTTCTAAACTGCACTGGAAGGGTAGAGGTAGGTCAATTTCATTGCCAGCTTTAATTCGGCTAAATACAAGTAAAGGTTTCACTCAGGTTTGGTCCTACTCCAGAAGCTAGGTTAATGTTTAACTGTGAATAGGGTGACCTGGCGGTCTAGGGGTAAGGTGTCAGACTTCTATGCTGGCGGCCGGGGTTCAATCCTCGGTCCCGGCACAGATTTATCTGATTACCAAACCCTTCCTTCACCTCTGACAAGACATCTTGTGAATGTGGGGAATGCCAGGCCTCCACCGTGGTTCGGATTCCACGTTAAACTGTAGGTCCTTCATTTCATCTCACAATCACCTTACCATTACACATTAGCGTAAGTGCGTATAACCCGAACGGGTAGTAAGACGCGGTGCTAATAATAATAATAATTTAACTGTGAATAGAGCAATTTGCGAGTCTGGTTGCATTTTTATTGTGTCTGACCCTGACCCCCATGCAACAGATTGCATCATACACATATATGATTTATATGAAAAGTGGCTTTTTACTAGGGAGCAAATTCTTAGGCACCAAAATGTTTAAGATATTCAAGCAAATAGGCACTAACATTATTGAATCTAGGTACTAGAAATGTACTTAAGGAAAAAATGCACACAATAGGCAGTGTAAAATTTATTTTACTACCTACTATTTTATTACCTGCCAATTCACATTGCTTTATTTTAGCACCACGTCTCATCACTCATTTGAATTATACACATCATCAACAACTGTTTCCAGCCTGTGACCGGGTCTGTTTAGTAAAATGTTCCATTTCCCTCTTTCCGTCCATTCTTACACACATATGTTGTACTAACGACACCAATGTTAGGAGTTTGGAAGGTGGAACTTAGAGGAAGGGTATGATGTGATGGGAGAGTGAAAAATCATTTAGGAAAAAACATGTTAAATACACCGAACTTGAGATTTGAATCGCAATCTCTTCTTCAACAGTCCACTCTACTGTGAAAGTGATGCCTTAGCCCATTCAACCACTGAAGAGGGTCTCATACTGTTAATCATTAGATAATCATAATTTTCTATATTTTCACTATTTAAATGGGATTTATTTTCAAATAGACTTTTTTTTTTATCATTTAAAAGCTGAGTTCTACTTCGCATGATGTCAAGGAACAAAATTTCAAAGCTGAAATTTCTGAAGAAGGATTCCACTGTCTTCCACCAAATTTATGCTCATTGGAAGCAATTTAATAAATTTTGATTTTAAAACCTACTTCAAACAAGTATACCACAAATCACAATTGCTAAGAAACTGGACTCTCTTCAAGCTGAAAAGCCATACCATATGAAAACGAAAGAGAGGCCAAAGCCGAAATAGGTGCTTATTCATAAAATAGACAAAAACCAACAGAATAGACAATTATAGATAAGATATAATCTTCATACTTTACTCGTATTAACATTCAATGCATGTGTATCTCAACTGCCTATGTTTTAAACCCAAGGAAAAGAAAAGGCAAATAGGAAAAATCCGGTCCCTACTTATTAGAAAATGAACAAAATGCTAGCAATCAAGCCGATCATCAATTTTAAGAAAAATTTATTTTATAATTAGTATACTTAGGTTCTGTGTTGCCTATCACCAACAAACAGTTAATTTAAGGGGATACTAATAATTAATTTTAAATATCCTACTCACTATTTATCTGAAGAAAGGCATATAAATTACGGTAGTTGTACTTAATCATTCAAAGTTAGCTCTAAGCGCAATCTCAGGCACTAGTGATCCTTGATTGTGTTAAATGCATTGAAATACACCCATACCTTTTTTTCTTTACTAACAAGTTTTACTCTTTGTTCAGGCTATATTATATGCCCAATACAAGGTTAAATCAAAGTTATTAAATCACCCACGGCTATGTATTCAAATTTACTTTTTTTGTTTGATTCCTTGTTACCAGGTCGGTTGGAGCATGTCGACGATAGAAGTGATGGACTCAAGGAAGATGGCCATAACCACAAGGTGAAGATTGCAACTCACTTTAATTACTGTTAGTTTTCATTTAATATGAATAAAACACTTTGTTAGTTTAACTGCATTCAAGCAACATAAATTTCCATACATAATATATAAACGATTAGAGCTGAAGGCAGATTAACAAATTAAAGGATAGGAGTCGAGCTTACTATTATTGGGTTAGTTAATCTAATAGAACACTTTATTTAAGGGCAGCAGAATAATGGAAAAAATTAACTGAGGAAGAATGGTGGAAGGATCGAAGAAGATGGAGGCATTTTACTAAACTGACCCGACCACAGGCTGGAAACGATTGATGATTATGATGATTTTAGGGCAGCCCTTTTGTCAGCTAGGTCGATGCTGATCATTTGTTGCTGATCTTGCCATTCACCGATGCTGATGATCATTTGATTTATTTTCATTACAGTATTACTAAAGCAATATGCAAAATGTAAAGTAATTATATAATAAAGGAAATTGATAAAACTAAAGAAAAAGGAAAAATAAACTACTATGAGTAAAATTGATGAAGAAAGCCCACCTTGGGAAAGAGGAAAAAATCTGTGAATAATCCAATGCACTAAGGTGACATCTTGTTCCTTTCTTCTGTCTTCTATAGTAGAAATAATCACACACACATTTTAACACAAATATAATAATATTTCGGCATTGTTGCCTTTATCAAACACAAAGAGGAACGAAGAGTGCTATTTGTATCCTATTCTTTCTTCTTTGTGTTTGATAAAGGCAACAATGCCAAAATATTATTTTATTAGTGTTAAAATGTGTGTGTGACTATTGTGTCTATACATTATAAATATTTACATGGGAAACAAAAGGGAGTAATAAAGAATAATGAAGATAAAATAATCACAATAAAATATAAGAGAAGAAAGGAAGATGTCACCTTTGTGCATTGGATTTTTCAGACATTTATAAACACACAAATAAGTAATTAAAGTGAAAAATTATTTGAGCATTCTAGTTTTTATTTTGTACAGTAACCCCTTAGATCCACCCTCTCAGTAATTCACATTTTCTCTTGTCTTGCTGACAAAGTGCAGACCTTGAAATCCACCCTGTAGTAATATATCTATCTCACTACAAGCCACATAGAATGAGTCACCACAGACTGTCATTTCAAACATATTTTTTTCCCCCTCTAGCCATTAAACAACCTCCAATAACCTCTTCTTTCTACTCTACATTCCCTTCTAAAGGACAATGTTTGCTACACAGCGATTGTGCCATAGTGATTGGATCGACGATTGGCATCAGCTCACCTCTCCTTTATTTACACAAACACAACTCATTGTTCAAGCTCTCGCTGTCAAGAGGCATTTCCTATTTGATGAATCTGCCTTTTCCAGTGAAAGCTTGTAGATATGTGTTCCACTAGTGTCCATGGGGCAGCTGCACAAAGTTTATTGGTCAAGGTCAACAGATGCATTCCGCCCCCCTCCAATTCTATTTTAGTGAATACTTTTTGTAAAACTTTTCTGAAGATATATAAATAAAGTCAAATCATAGTTTTTAGTTCTTACTGCAACACATCTATTTTAAATTCATTTATAGTTAAATCAATACATTTTATTACAGTTCTAATTAATATCAATTTGAATAGTTAACACATAATTTTTATCTTAATTTTACTTAGGATCATTTATCAAAACATTGATGCAATGAAGGGGTCTGTCTAGTTTTGATAAAAATTTGTCCACACCTGAGAATATATCCATTTCTATAATTTAGTATGAAATTAGTTTATAAAGAAAACCTCACCAATGATTTATTCATTTTGTCTTTAACTATTTGTCCATGAATCTGTTTGCAGTATTCCGAAGAAAGGAGAAAAGATATAGGTCACCAGTATGACACCTATCTCACTAAAAATGTGGATGACTCAAATGCTCAAGATTTGACAAACCGCCATCATGACCATCATAACTCACAAGGCAAGCGCAGAGAGGAAAGCATTGACCATCAGAGAAGAACCTTCGAGTCTTCTGAGAAGAGGATCAGCAGAGACAACTCTCACAGGGACCAAGATGGCTACCGGCGCAGGGACAACTCACGGGAAAAGAGCTCTTCCAAGAAGGTCAGTGACTCGGACCGAGATAAATCCCGCGGGGACAGGAGGAGGTGTAGCTCTGACCGTGAGAGGTCAAAGGGCGACCGAAGGGCCGAGTACTCAAGTCGAACTGAAAGGCACAGAAGTGATAAAAAGACTAATGAATCTGACCGTGATAGAAGTAGGAGTGGCAGGAAAGCAGATGACGTGGACCGAGATAGGGGCCGAAGTGATCGCCGTAGTAGAGAGTCGGAGTTGGATAGACCCAGAGCAGGGGATGGAAAGAGGATGGATGACAAATCAAAAAAGGGAACCACAGCCACTGAAGATAGGCATAAGAATGGTTCCGATAGCTTGGATAGGAGAAGAGAAAGACTTAATGAAGTGGAGGAAGAGAGAGCTAAAGACAAAGAGTATTCCCATAAAACAGAGGATGTTATTAAGTCAATTGAAATTGAGAAACCCATTTTAAGTGAAAGACTATTGAGAGAAGAAAGCAAGGATAGAAGTGATGCGACATTCACAGGAGATCACATTGATAAAAATGATGTATTGAAGGAAGAAAGCAAAAATAGAAGTTTTGCATTATCCAAAGATGAGCACAAAGATAAAATATCAAAGGACGAGAGCAAAGAAATAACTACTAAAATATCCAGGGACAAGCACAAAGATAGCACTGAAAGGTGGTCAAGAGAAAGAAGCAAAGATAAAAGCAGTAAAATATCAAGAGAACACAGTAAAGATAGATCCAGGAACGATACAAGAAGTAGCAAAGAACACTACAGTAAAAGAGATGGCAAAGTAAAAGAGGTTTTAAGGAAGGATGATTTAAGCCAGGAGTCAAGGAAGGATAGAAAGTACATTGATAATGACTTGGGGAAAGAGAAGCAATTTTCAAGGAATAGTACTAGCGAACTCTGGAAAGAGACTGATTTCAAAGAATCACAAAATGATTCAATGTATCATTCAAAACTACTTGATAAAAGTGATTCCAATAATATAAATGGTAGTCCTGAGAGAGTTAAAAATAGGAGGGAAGTAGACCACCCAAGAGATCAAGGGACATCCAAAGAAAACCCCAATAACACTTCCAAAATCAGCACCAGCCTTGACACTGAGGAGAACTATATACCTAAGCATGTGGAGAAAACTAGAGCAGGGAACTATTCACAAGAAAGGAACAGAAACAATAAAATAACTTCAAGAGAAGATGTGTCTGATCGAGATAAATCAAGGCCCGAGAAAAGGAAGGTCAGCTCTGAACATGACTCATCTAGTTCCGGTACCGATGAATCTAACAGTGACACTGACCAATCTAGTGATAAGGAAGATATCCCACCTAAAAGGAAGTTAATAGATTGGGAATTGGATAAAAAGTCGGAAGGTTTGATTGTTGAAAGTCAGTCAAACAACTTTGATCCAAACAGGAAACATAAGGAGTGTGAGTCAGAAAAGGAACCTGAGCAATCTCTTGTAGAGAGCAATGAGAAACCTACTATCAAGGTAAGGAGCAAGGAACTGATTGCAGAAGATAAACTTAAAGGAAATGATGGAGAAATACAAAGCATAAAGCGAAAACGTCCTAAAGAAGTGCCGTCTCAAATAAAGAAAAGGAAACGCCGCATAAAGCACAGTTCAAGCAGCAGTGGCTCTGATTCTTCAAATTCAAGTGATTCTTCCAGTGAGAGTGAATCTAGCAGTAGTGATTATAGGAGTAAAATAAAACACAAGAAGAATTTAAAGAAACACAGTGTAATAGCCAAGAAAATAAAGAGGAAACATCGGGTGAATAAAAGGGGACTGAAGAAAAAGATACACAAGAAGAAACACTCAGAGACAGAAAGTTCTTCCTCAGAAAGTTCAGACAGTTCTTATCACAGGCATAAACACATGAAAGCGAAGAGGAGAAGGAAACGTAAAGATTACTCTTCTGATGAAAGTAGCTCTGAGGAGGAGTCTAAGAAAAAGAGAGATAGAAAAAAGAAAAGGAAATTACTACTGAAACGTAAGAAAGTGCCTACTTCAGATTATTCGGACAGTGAAGATGACTCATCAGAGAATTCGACAGATGCATCACCTAAGAAGCGAAAAAGGAAAACGCTTGACAAGAAGGTGAAGAAGGCAAAGAAGCTGTCAGAGAAGAAAAAATACATTGCGGGCAAGAAAAAATTGCGCAAAGAAAGAATAAAGGACTCTTCTAGTGATGGAGAATCTGAGGATATGGCTATTACAAAACATTCAAAAAAGAAACTTGCTGAGGGTAAAAAGAACAGAAAGATTTCTGGTTCATTGGACACTTCTTCAGTTCAGTGTTGAGAGGTTTTATTAATTTTTATAAGTATATCACAGTTCAGCATTTTTATAAACTAATTTGTCATTATAAGTTTGAAAGGTGCATTTTATGCTTTATATTAATGAATCATCATAATTATATTGTAACATGTTTGGTTTTTGATATGTTATTTATAAGCCTGTGCGGGAATGACATTTTGACTTTGGGAAATTTTCGGGTAAGAAATAAAAATTTCCTGCAGGAACAGGAAGCAGGAAAAAAATTAAAAATAATTTTCTAATTTAAGCTTATATTTATTTTTCAGACTTATAATTTTAGTCTAAACTTATCCTTCCCATTCATTCCATTAAAATAAATTAATAAATAAATTTGATGGTATGGCATATGACAATTTGTCCAGAAAGGGATGAAAAATTTAGTTTCAATTTAGTTAAATGTAAGGGGTTGATGTCAAACATATTTTGAATAGGGTCAGGAAAAGGAACAAAAATTCTGATTCAGTTACAGTTATAGATCTGAACAATAAATTTTAATTCTATAATCTTGTAAAAAATGTTAAGGAGAAAAAAATGTACATTCAAAATTTTTATATTAATTTATTTTTAAATTGTAAGTTTTCCAAATAAAACCTAAATGTGTTGACTAGGATTTTGATATAAGGTAAATTAAAAAACTTAGGCCTAAGGCAACTAATATAATTATGTATTTTTTAATCAATCATTTTTGAGCTAAATAGGCTGATAAATAAATTTTAAGGATAAAAAGACTAAAATAATTACTAAATAAAATATCATGGCTTGAATTTTGATAACTACCTGCACAATAAAACATCAAGATATTCATATTAATCTGAATAAATGAGTGAGCCACAGTGTTGTGTATAACACTGAAAACATTTCTCAACTGAGCCAGTGTGTGTGGTTACCTCTTAGGTTTTAGCTACTGAAGCTCTCACAAAAAGCACTGTGGGTCTTAAATATATATTATTATTTTACCCAACTATTATTATATATGGTACAAAAAAAGCAAATGGATGCCATTCCAAACAATAACATAGACATAATAGATGTGTATTTATGTGAATAAGTATTGTGAAGGTTTATTTTGTGCAAATTTGATATTTATATTGTGCAGAACACATGTTTTCCTGCCTTAAATCTATTCAGGGATAAATATTACTATAAATTATATGTAATATGGCTACGTAATTTAATGGCGTTCAGTAATGTAAGGTAGTTTTAAAATAAAAGCGACTAAAGTTTCAAGTATTCATCCACTTGACAACAAAGGTTAATTTAAATTTAATAAATTAATACATTTTTATTGAAAATTAAATACAAACATGATAGTCCTTACTTGAAACCTTTTTTTAAAATATATTTTCCCTTCCAAGTTTTGGGCCCAACCAATTTCCCGAATGTCTCCCGAAGTTCAGGATCCCACACAACTATAGTTATTTATGTTTGATGTTTAAACAAGCTTAAATTGTATGTCTAGTGGAAAGGTTTACAGTATCTATCGGACTAGAAGGGTAGGATCATATCTCTGTTTCTTTGCTGCAAGCAATGAACTTACATACACATAACTCAAGTTGACGGCATGATCTTTATGGCTATTTTTTAATATATTAATGTGAAAAGTACATATATATAAAGCAAATCCACTGTTTCTACTCAATTGTTCTTTATTTACTATTTATAAATTCTTTGAAGGTTCTTTATTTGAATGAATTTGAATTTCTTTGTTTTTTGGAGAGCTGTGTTCATTTAAACAATAAAGGTTAGTAACATTGTAATTTGAAACTATTATCATTAAGCTTTTTTTTTTATCAGTGACCTCGTAAACAGTACCTATGTTATGTGCTACATATCTATATACACATGTTGAGTGAGGCTTACCATGAACGTGTTCAAAATATTAAAATGTCATAAAATACTCGATAACTTGTCACTTATCCTTAAAAAAAAACTTATATCAGTGACATTCATATCCATTATTTATGTGTTTCTTATATTAACTGTAAAGTTCAGATCTGCTCTTTTTGTGGGATGTTCATGTTAAACACACTTCATGAATATTCATTTAAAAACAAAAAACATGTCATTGTGTTAGGAACAATCCTCAAAATTATTGATAAAAACAATCACTTTCTAGGTTATTATGAATGATTTAAAATCAATATTAACTAAGGTTTATAAATTATAAGTTAAACTTATTAAAAATAGTTAAATTTACAAACAATTTTTGATTTTGTTGTTGCTAAAAACAACAAAAAATACATAAAGTATGTAAAAAAACTACTGCTCAGAAATTTGATGTGTTTTCAATATTGGCTAGTATGGAAAAACTTAAACCCTCATGAGGCAGTCCTAAATATAATCCGATTATTTTGAAATGTTTTGTTATTTGTTCACTAATCAATAGGAACAGTAAAATCCATGAGCACCAATAATTTCTGAAAGTTTATAGTTTGCCTATGGCTTTCAAACCACCCTTGGTGCAGAAGCTTGGATGTTGCCAGTAATGAATGCAGCCAGCAATACTTATTAAAGGTCTGTAATAGACTCCATATTCCTTATGCAACAGCTGATGAAAAGGAGGTATGGATTTGGGAAGGACTTGGTAATGTTATTTATGGTTGTGGAGAAGTCATATGATAGTGTGTATAGAAATAGAGTCTGGAAAGTGATGGAGGAGGCTGGAGTGGAAAGAGGAGTTATAATGAAAGTAAAGAGTATGAGGATAACATAAGTTGTGTTAAGACTGAGAAGATGTAAACAGAGTGGTTCCAAATAAAAAATGGAGTTAAGCAGGGGAGTACTCTCTCAATCTTTATAATGGTGTTGGAAGTGCTCATGATTAGAGTACCAAGGAAACTCAGGGAAGAATGAATTCAGTTGGATGGAGTATAGCTGAGAAATTTTGTAAAATATATTGGATGGTGTAAAAGTAATTTAAAAATATGAAATACGAACAATAAATTAATAAGCTTAATATCTCGGGATATGCTCTGGGGGTTTCGCCGGCACACATAATCAGAGAGAGGCTGGTATTGTTAAGTGACCTTGTTTTGCCCTTCTGAACTAAAATATATGTTACCCGAGAACACATCTTTGAGTCGAACCCGGTCTCCTTGAGTTGCCTACTGCCAGAATCGACCAGGTGTTGTACACAGGTAACAATTCTAACAATGAGTCGGGTGACTTAAAATACTCTGGAAATAATTACTTGCAAATGAGATGAATTTAAAATTAAATACTCTTACAACAACAAAAAAACAACTTTAATTTCACTACCTGGCAAATATGATAAACAATTAATCTAATTCTTGAAATTTATGAAATTAATAAAATACATAAACTTGAAAAATTAACAAAACCAATGGGTTAAACCTTATCTGGCCAAAAATAATATAATCTTTATAAAGATACTAATATTAAAAATATTGTTAAAGGAAATTTAGGACTAATACACAAGACTTTAAGGGTTTACAAAATTGTGATAATGAAAATTTATATAAAAATTTGTCTTAGACCCCCAAAAAAAGTGAATTTGAAAATGCATATTTTAACATTGAATATAATGTTTGAAAAATTGGTTGCACTGAGATGTGAACACATGCCCGGTTTAAAAGGTACTATCAAGATTGTGACAACCTCTTTTTGTAAACACTCGAAAAAAAATAGTTTCCAGGAGGAAAAGGGAAAAAAATGTTTATAGCATAAAGTAGCTGACTCTTGTTTAGTATAAAATGGTGATGGATTTAATAAATGAAGTATGATGTAGGTCGATGAAAAAAATATGTGTAGTACTAAGTAAAATGGGTTGTATTCACCTGTGTTGAAGTCTCGTAGGTCCGTCGTAAAAAGTAGGGGATTAAAAAAATGTAGAATTCACACATAAGTATAAACTGTCCTCCAATTCTGTCGCTGCCTTTGTAGTAGTGGTTGTCATAATCTTAAAAGTGTTTTTAGTGCTGGTAGGATAATTTTGATCTTGTAAAAAACTTGAAAACTCAGCCAAATCTCACATGTCCATTCTTCACTGAATCTTCGGAGACAACCCTGTTTTATCATCTCTTACTGCCAGACCAGTATCCTTTCCAGGCCTCGAACCCGGCCCCACACTCGGCACAAAAGAATAATTTTAAGAAAACAAATGTGAAATTTGAAAATATAGGAAACTTGGAACAAAAATAAATTAAGTTCAATGTAAAAGTTCCAGGTGGATACGTGAAAACCTTGTTTGAAGTCTTTTATTTAAGTTGTCTAGTGGTCAAAAAGTCTATCAACTATTTATTGACATGAAACATCTGATTTTAAAATCACCTGTTTGAAAGAAATATTCACTAATCCTTTAAACGCCTCAGACGTCAGATTTTACACCTCTGTACACCTCATCAACAAGCTTACAGTTTCCAATAGTCCCACTAGAGGGTGGTGCAGCCACGTCGGCTTTCTCACTGCTCAATAACTTGCTGATGGGTAAAATTATTGGCTCCCTTTCACTGCATTGGCTGGCTTGAATTTCTTCTATCAACTTAGCAATACAGGTGAGTTATAATTTAGTTATTTTTAAACGTTATAAAAATGTATTTAAGAACTCTTGAATTTCACTGCAACCCTACAAAACGAACAATAAGTTTTTACAGAAAATTGGAGAAATAAATAAATTTAATTTCAGAATTACTGCTAGGAGCAGTAAATGACATCAAAGATATTATAGTTGGTGCATGTTAGTTCTAGCATCTTCACTAGGCACAGTAAATGATACCAAAGACATAAATCATGTAACCAACCTAGATGTGATATCCAAGCAATGACCTATCAAGTAAATATATGTTTGAATTAAATATATATATTACAAAGGGTGGTTCTAGATAGGATTTAATAAGAGGGCAGCAAGAGTAATTCTATAGGTGTGTAAGAGGCCTGTTGTGAAGTGTAAGGAAGTGCTGTATAAGGGCATACTTTGTACCCATAGTCACATATACAGCAGAAACATGGACATTGAATGTAAAGAAAACGAGAAATGTGGAGGTCATGGGAGTTTATTTTGTGACGAATATGCTATCATGAGGAGAAACAAGATAAGGAATGAAGTTGTCAGGACAAGAATAGGTGTTCAAGTAGTACATGAGATATTAGAGGAAGAAAGGTTGAGATGTGATTACCATGTAATGAACACGGAAAAGAAAATAATACCAAAGAGAATTATGGAGAGTAAGTATGTAGGGAAAATACCACAAGGGAGACCAAGGAAGCAAAGTGAGGAGGAGAATAATGATGTAAAGAAAGTGGAATATTGAGGCATTTGACTAAACTGACCCAGCCACAGTCTGGAAACAGTTAATGATGATCATGATTAGTCTAAGGCCTTGAACACACTAGGAAACATTGTTTGGAAACAAATAGTCATGTTTTTCGCGAAGGAAACATGTTTCTTGTCATCCATTTCAAATGTGTTACCAGAAACAATGTTTGTGTGTCTGGACGTGTTTGCCAACATTCCTGACTTCACAGAGATTACATAATTCCTGGTTTGTCATTTGTCATGGTGTAGTCAACCAAAAAGACACAGAAACTTACAGAGATATTTCACACAAACACATTGTTGTGGGATGTGATATCCGTGGACTATAAAAATCTAAAAAAAAACTCGATTTGTTTAATGGTTGGTCCAAATGAAGTGGAATAAAAGTCAAAAGACCCTTTGTGTGCAATTTAAGAGGGAACACAATATTTTAAACACAAGTCATAGCATCATCCTCCTCTGCAGACATCTTTCACTCAACTGAACTCTGGATGATAAACATGTTTCATCATTGTAGTTTGGACTAATAACAATTTCTTTTAACTTTCCAAGCATTCTGTTTATCATGTTTGCCAACAGATAGGTTGGCAAACATGGGGAACCGATTTCTATCAAACTTGGCAAACAATGTTTCCAAGTGCATAGTAGGCTTAAGAGTACTAAGTCTTTTTATAACAAAAAATAAACATTCAACATGGTGGCTGATTAGCTGATAGCTCATGACGATTTCTTGGCAAAGGATATTTTTATTTGCTTTTAGGCAACAAATAAGTAATGTGAATACTGTAATACGTCTCTTGAACTCTTTACCCATACACCTACTAGCGCTTCCACGCTGCTGCACTCTGACCTACCTTAGAGCTGAAAATGGCGAGTCTTATAAATTTATATATTATTTGGTAGGGAATTTTATTATTCCAAATCCCTATTAATGTTGCGGGGTGTGGAGCACCTTTGCCATTTTTGCTCATTGGTAGCTATACTGATCTTTATCTACAGGACCTTTGGGTAAGACCAAAGTGGCCATCTAACTGAAAAGGAAGGCATAGATAATTGTGAGGGGAGGAGGATGACACCAACTACCGTACACTGACAAAATAATTAATATTGATAAGCTTATTTGTAATAGTTATAATGGGAATACGGCCTCAATGTTTGGTTTTCTACTAAACAAAATCTAAGCTTTATCCTAAATATCATGTAATAACACTTGAATATAAACACGATAAGACATAATACAACAGACTTAATAGTGATAGTAATTACAAATCTGAATTGTAACCACTGGAATTATACCCCCTAAAAATCTTAGATGTATGCAATTGAAATGGTAATGATTCAGGTTTTTCTCAACCTAGCAACACTTATAGTTAAATATCTGAATCGGATCCACAAATGGCGGGTCCTATATCTTAATCCATGTACAAAAGTAGATACACTTTGATAATATTATTAGTACAGCAATTTACTAACAGAGGACAGTAGGAATTTCAAACTATTATTACAGAAAATTAATAACAGGTGGCAATAGAAACACCAAGCATAAAGCCATTCAAAAAAATATTGTGGACTATTCTTGACTCATCCCATGTCCACTAGAGTGCAACCCTGCCAAGTTTCTTATTTAATTTATCAATCTTTTAAATTCGCTTATACAAATGTTATAAATTGATGTTTAGTTTTTATATCAAATTGTTGATAGTATATTTCATGATTTGAAAAACATAACCAAACAAATAATGTATTTATTCTCTCTCTCGTAAATCTGACTATTATATTTCAACTTTATTTTATAACTATATAATAACTAAGAAACAGAATTTAAAAATAAAAAAAACGGGAAATGTAAGAGCTTGGTTAAAATGACTTTATCAGAATCACTGCATTTTGGTTATGTCTTCTCGACACAAAATACTCTTATGACAAGTTAGCGTGGAAATAACTAGACTCTAATACCGAGGTGGGCAACCCTGTCATCGATTGTCACAGATGACAAATTGGTTATTTCAGTGTGGTGAATTTTAGTTTGCTCACAGTAAAATTAACTTTTGTCATCTGAATGAATCATCAAGTCAAAATACAGATCTCAATTGTTGATGTCAATTTGGAGGCATAGCTAATCTGTGCAGCGTGTTCAGATATTCAGCCAATACTTCTGCAACTCGCCAGAAAAGAAGATTGACAAATTTCCCATTAATTTTTCTTATATTCTAAATTTGAATAATTCTCATCCTTTACTTCTAAGGTAGTTTTAACAGAGTGGTAAAAGTGTATCATGTTTTGAATAAACTTGTTAAAACAGTGTACCATATGTTGTTTTATTTGTTCAATTGAGTAACCTAATTTCTAACTTTTTACATGGTAAGGTGAATGTGACCTCTAATTCGCCATTGGAAAATATTTTGCCCACCTCTGCTTTAATCCATCAAATATTATATTTTAACTAAATTTTCATTTACATACAAGGTTAGCTAGATTAGGTTAGGTTGAGTAAGTTATTATTATTAACATGTAGGCTAAAAAATTATAATTTTATCAGATTATTATTAATTTAATGAATTGATGTTTTAGTGTTGGTAAGTTAGGTTAGATTGCGTAAGTGGATAACTATCCAATTAAATTATTGGTATTATTATATAAATGTCTGACTTTTTATTGTGTTTGTCTAATATGATTAATAACATGGTTTAGTGAAACTATTATACTTATTTTTCCTTCTTTTTTTTTCAAAATAAATTGTTTCAGTGCTATCCCCCAATAATTTATGAATGAGTGGTTTTATTTATAAGTGAATCTCTTAGGGCACTACCACACACTAGGTAATTACGGCTCTGGGCCATTGTCAAAACAGTTTCCCACTTTTTTTATGAGCCAACATAAATTAACGATAATAATCATACAGTGCTTGAATAGCATTTCATTTATGATTCAGACATATCCCTACATGGGAAGAACATATAGTGTATCAGAGACTAGCATGTTTAAAACCCCTACACATGATTGGTCTGCTGGGTCTAATTTTTAGGGTAGTGGTGGGGATAAATAGAGCGTTACTCTCCACATGACCCAACTCAGCAGTTGGTTAGGCGCGTGATCACTCTATTGGGAAACATGCCATCATGGCTCCTTCATTGTCGAAATTTCAAAAAAATCTGTATTACTTTTAATTTTGTTGCCACAATTATAAGGGAAGTGGTGCTTGAATCTTAAAAGCTATATTACTGACAGAAAATAATAGAGCTAACTCTCCTAAATAATCATGATAGTATTATACAAACTGTCTCTTGTGAAGCACCCCAAGGTTCTTAAAGTTGACATATATATATATATATATATATATATATATATATATATATATATATATTTTTTATAGACTAAATTTTATTTCAAACTAGGTTGACTATGGGTAAATTTAATATAATACTATACATTGTTACAGAAATAGATTGAATATAGAAGTATCACAGTTCACTGAGCTATGTAGTCAGATGTTGTTTATTTTAATTGTTCTGTCATCACCAAGTAGATGCCCTTTTCAATAACGTTTGAATTTTTTTTATATTCTAATTTAAGGGAATTTATTTGAATTAGTTTTGGAAATTTCAAGCCTTCCTTCACAATTTTCTCAGGTCCTCATTTTAATTTTTATTCATGTGTATGCCTATCACAAACTGATATAAGTGATTATTGACCACAGGATCAATGCTGATAGCTGAATAAAATTCAATAAAGTGAAAAATGACAACCGGGATATGGGAACCAACTAAGGAGCTGTGGCTTTGTACTCCAAAACTCTACCTAACGAACTATATTGGTTTGTCTTTTACCCAGGACCATATTTCGCCAGGGGTTGAGTTGAGTCTAATAATTGTTAATTGGTGAAAATATCGACCACTCGGAGCTATTCACACTCACAGTCCACGGTGACTTATAATAGCTCTAAGTGGCCAATATGTTAATCAGTAACCACATTAAACTCAACACAACAACTAGGGGGAGTGTATCACCAGAATGAGTAGTAAGACCCGGTGCTAAAAAAAACTAGGTAAAAAGAGTACTGAATGAGACAAACCAAGATAGCCATGTGTCAGAGCATTGGCACAAAAATGCCTAAGGTCTTGGGCTCAATTTCTATGTTTAATGTTGTAATTTTTCACTTAATTAATCCATTTCTTTGAATTATAAGTTTTCAAACTTTTTGGGATGGTACTTGCAGCTACTTAAAAATGTTTTACTTTCTACTCCACTAAGACTTTTTTTTTATCAATTGTGTAGATTTCAAGTACTCCCATTTGTTGGGCCTTTATTATGAATTTTTTTTAATATTCTGGATATTTGAGGGCGGCTTGTGGGCTACGTTTAAATTAGCTACTTTTAAAAGAAGTCTATATCAATTTTGTTTCATTTAAACCCTTCTCCCCTTAATTTCACAGGCCCCCATTTTGAAATCTAATTTTAATTTTTTTTTATTATCTTGGGGGTGTGTTTACTAGTCTTTCAAATTTTAATTATCTACTACACCTAAAAGCGGTACTTTCTATTAGTTTTTCAAATTAAAACTCCTCCAATTCCCAGACGTCCATTAATAAAGTTCTGTAATATTACATTATTAAGATTACTAGCTTTACAATAACCATTTTTAATAGTCTCAGTTATTTATATCTCTTAAATTTGTTAATGTTTAAATACATTCCAATAATACTACTCATTAGGTATAGTTAATGCATTAAAAATGTAATTTTGGTTGTGTGTAAGAAATGGCAATAGTCTTCACCCCGGCAAGCCAGTGGTAGTTATGATGTTGAAAACATGACTTTGTATATTTTTGCACATTTGAAGCTCTTTACTGTTTATGCCTGTTTTGGAGCATTTTCTTACATTAACTCGTACCGTATATTTTATGTTATTTTTACAATTATTACATAATAATCATTGGAACGTATAACAAATGTTTTAAATGCACACATTCATTATTTATGTTTATTTGGAGTATTCTTTTTCTTGTGTAATTATACGGCCAGACATGAAACAATGAGCATAGTTTAAGGTTTTCTGACAAAACAGTACTAAGTAAGAAGGAAAAGTACATCTATTTTTAGATTTAGTTTTTGTATTTATTAGTTTATTTTATCAATTTCCATTATTATAAAATTCCTTACAATAGAGTAATTCCTCAACTAGATAATTTTTATTTACAAATCTAATTCAGCATTAAATCTGTGCTAAATTGGATATCTCTGACTATTCATCCAACTTATTTGTGAAAAACAAGCTTTCTATAACTTTGTAAATCAATTTTTCTTTTAAATTTTATGGAATGTTATTAATTCTGCGATTAATTGTTTCATTTGAAAGTGAAATATATTTTACGTCCTAGAGCTTACGTTTGCCTAACACTATATTACACATATTAACAGTGCATGATAATATAATATTCTCTGCCATTGTATTTTCCTTTTTTAAGTTAAAAACATGTAGCGCGACTGTGTGATGCCTTTAGTGATTTTGTTGACACAGTTTGTTTGGAAAATGATCCCTTTTGTTGTTAACATTAATTTACATGGCTACATACTTTCATTTGAAAGAGTTTGACAACATTGGATTGTCATTGTTCTCGTCCAAACAAGTGAAACCCAAATTAAAATAAGTCATATTTTCTGTTTGCAAGCTTCTTCTTGTTCTTTAAATTTTCAATACATCCATTTGAAATTAAATGGCCCTTTTGAAAAAAATTATCTCTTTCGATGATCTAGATGTAATAAAATTAGTATCTATGTTTACAACTACAACAGCCTAGGAATGTGAATTTATAGTGAAAGAAGAAAGGAGAAAGTAGAATAATTTATTCACCTGTCTTTTGTCTTAATCTTCAGCCCTCTCATCTTTCCATGGAGGCTTACTGGCTGTTTTTAGAGTATTAATGGTATAAGTAATAATTTGCAAACCCTTTGAAATGAAAGATTAAAAACTTCAACTTGGCTTCAAATATTTATAAACTTAGAAAATATTTTGTCTTTGACAACTTCAAATTTATGTGAAAAAAACAACTAAAATATAAATTCCTTTTTAGGAATATTTGAAGCCCAATTTTTAAATTTCAAGCAAAGATGAATCATATAATATGAAATATTCTCTAAGCAAAGTTCAAATATTTTTAGAAAAAGTTTAATATTGTAAAAAAATATGATATGCTGTGTAATCAAATAACTTTAGGTATTAAACATTATTTACAAAATGTTATACCATTAACATAACATATTTATCCAAAGCTGATAAATTAAAATTTTTATCCCAACATGCATTTTAATTATTTTAGATTTTGGTAATGTAAACTTCTTTTTAGAATCACGTCTTGCTACCTGTTCAGGTTATACTCTTATGTATTAATTACACTGATGGGTTAGGGATTTTGAAGGCTTAATTTATAGGAAGTGTACCCGCATTTGTGTGGAAGGATAGTGGAAAATCACCCTCAGTGCACCCAACCAGGATTGAACCCTGATCACCCTGTCTTTGGCAGTCTAGTCAAACACGAGATTAGCGCGTTAGACCACGTGGCCACCAAAGCAGGTTAGTGTAAACATTAATTTGTAATGCTTAAAACAACACAAAATGAAAAGAAACTTAAACACACATTTGCAATTTGACTTAAAATAGTTTTCTTGAAGAAGCTTGGTAATTGTCAAATCTGGAATTTGATTTACAAAATGAAGTCGAAGTTAATAAACTTATTTGAAGCAAAGTCAAAGTTTTTGAAGATTAGTACACCCCTATTTATTTCTGTCATTTTATACTGTTATGAACAGTGTGTTTATCCTGAAACGTAGCAGATTTCCCTAGAGGGATTACAATAGGACCATAGTGGATTCAAGCAAAGTAAATTCTTACCTTCGCTGAATACGCTTTCTTATAGCAGTGGGACCAAGCAAGGTAGCAATCCAACCTTTGTTGATCACCCAATGGCTCTATCTTATAGCCACGCCATAGTGGAACCAAGCAAGGTAAGCATTACCTTAGCTGATTACACAATGGCCCCATCTTATAGCAGTGGAACTAAGGTAGCAGTCCTACCCTTATTGATCACCCTATGGCCCTATTCTATAGCTACACCATGGTGAAACCAAGCAAGTAAGTCTTACCTTGGCTGATTGCATTATGGGCTGTATGCAATCATGCTGCTAAGTTGCCGCTTAGTGTGAGTGGACCCTTAGTGTTGTTTGTTTGATTGCATCATCCTAGACTGGAAGGGGGACTGTGAGTGGACTTGGAACTACACTAACGTGCCACTAAGTATCTACTCACACTTAGTGGTGTTCTTCTATATAGCCCTATGTAGGGATATGGTATCAAAAGAAAAGCATTGATACTGTACTCATTAAAAGTATCAGAAGAGAAATATTGATACCGTACTGGTATCGAAAGAAAAGTATCGATAACAGTAATTATCGCTATTGAAATTTTAATCTGGAAAAATATTTTTTCTTCTCTAATAATAATAATTTCAACTTTTGTATGGAAATTATTTTTCCTATTTATTTAAAAAATGAAAATTAGCATGGTTTTTAATAATTTAAAACAAATTTTACAAGATGCTTTTTCGCTATCCAACTTTAAAAAAAAAACTTTCATAATTCACTTCTTGGAGATGTAATTTTTTAATTACATTCGTTGTTTATATACTCTATCAATATAGATTATTAACTCTTGACAAAGAATATAAGAATGGACACCCTCCCCTGCTTTATCTGCTTAAACAAGGCACATAAACTGTTCTGCTTCGTCTGCTTGGGACACCATTTAGTTAACTGAGTTTATTGAGGTCTACAAAAGCATCTTTTGTTTGGTAATCAAATAGCCAAAGCCATTATTAATGCTTTTAGTGAGGATTACTCCATCTAGATATCATATTCTGAAAATTGAAAAATGACACCTGGACACGGGAATCGATGACTGGGCTTATTGATAAAGGAAGGGGTAGTATAGACTGCCGTCAAACACAAGGCTGTATTGATAAAGATGAAAGAACGCTATGAATTATGATAAGCTAAAAGAGATCAAATTGCTTGTCATGCAGAAAATGAGTGAGAATTGAAACAGTGGCATTTGTTCTTTCTCCACAGTCCATTCTAGTAAAAATGTAATCCCAACGTGAGTGAAGATAACAAAAAGTTCTTTCTTTTGATACTGATACAGAGGGTGAGTACTAATATCAGTAAAAGTATTGAGTAAAAAGATACTAGTATTGAAAGGAACATATTGATATTAGTAAAGTATTAATACTTTTTTCCCCATCCATAGCCCTATGACCTTATTTTATAGCTACACTATAATGGAATCAAGCAAGGTACGTCTTAACTTGCGGATCCTACCCCATATGTATGGTTTGTTAGTCTTCTCCTTGAGTTCCTGAAAATACTATTTCTACTTTTATGAACAAATGATACAAATTTGGTAAAATTTATTTATTTGTGACAATGGTTTTACATGTTTGTGTATTTATTACTCTATGCTATATTGTACAAAAAATAGTCTTCCGAACAAACAAAAAATAACCATACACATTGTATAGACATGTTCATCAAAAATGACTGAAAGCCTGTTGTCAATACTCATGGACAAGCCTGTACATGATCATGTTGATACCCGGAAACATCAACTGCCCTAACCCTAACATAAGCTTGTGCATATAAAGAATTTCCTAATTATTATTATTACTAATAGTAGTAGTAGTATGATAATATTATTGTTGGGCCGAGTAGTACCATAGAAAATTCCATTCTGTCCCATTACACACAAAAGATTCTTCACTGGTGCTAAAGTTTGTTTTCAAAAAGGCACAAATCCAGCATTTAACCGATGTCTCAAGCTCGAGGATGGTCTGGTTTGAAGGAGGCAGTTATAGATGACCATCTCGGTTTAAAATTTGTACAAAATTGGATTAATATAATTTTACTACCCCTAATATGAAATGCAACACAAACTAAAATTTAATGAAATGAAAGAAACATTGTAGAACCTAATTATTTGGTCAAATCTGGAATCAAATATAAATGTGATTCATTTAATATAATTTACATTCATAAATCTTCAGATATTTTTAGCTGAGTCATTCATTATAAACAAATATAAAAATCATAAAATCACAAAAATTATAGCATAATAAAATATTTTCATTCTTGGTTTTACTTATTTAAATTGACTTTAATCTTTACATAAATATTTCATTAACTGGTTTCTGAATACAATCTCTCTGCCCTCCAACACCATCAACAAGCTAAGGGTAGCACTATTTATATCATGAAGGAGTTTTGAATAATTAACACAGGAAAAGACAAAATACCATTCACCTATAATTAAACTAAAGTGAAAAGTAAAAGCTGCAATTAATTGTATTACCAGTTTTTACAGAATTAATATTGAAACAAAGTTGACAAAACACAACATGAACATGAAATAACATTATTTCCTCACTTTTGTCTCTGGGGGTGTTTAATACATGATACAATGATCTTGCCCACAGCTGCGGCACTATTAGTTTCATTGCTGTATCTCTTATAAGGTTACATACATTTAAGAACAGAGGATGAGGTGTTCGATTTTAAGGAAACTCACTTTTCATTTTTCTAGATAGGCTGGGAAAATCACCCACCTCTGGTACACCAGTTTGGAGCTGAGTGTACCAGCCAAACAGGCTGTCACTGACCAATTCTCACTTTATTATGAACTATTTTAAGATAACTTATAATATTTTAATTTTCATAAAACATATTTTACATTCTCACAAATTAAAGTTCAGGCATTTAAAAAAATATATTCTGAAATCATTTCACAATGCTCCTTTAGTTTGAGTAATTTTTTTGATCAAATAATAAAACATGGGTATACCATTTAACATGGCTTTTCATGTATGACAAAATGTGATAGTTCCTATTTTTACTACGGAAAGAAATGAATTATTGCTATTTCTCCACATTTACTGTGGATTAATTTATTAACAATATCTATAAAAAAAAACTAACCGTTAAAACATCTAACAAGGTGGCACATTCCATTATTTAACAGTGTGTTTTATGGCAATATGGTGTCCCACTTCAGTTGTTTCAGGCTTTTTTTTAAGAGTGCAAGGATAACATTTTTAATTAGAGGAATGCCCTAATTGGTCTAAATAATGATTGTCGTTAAGTGAGGAAATGTTCACGTACTAGTGAATCATGTCAGATAACAGCTATGAATATTGTTAAGGGGGAATTGTTCATGTACCAGTGCATCTTGATAGAAACTGCAACAATTCCTGGGATAAAATAGGTGATTTATATCTTAATTTTCTTTTTATAAGAAAATGTTATTGAGTTTTATTTATATCTTGTTAAAATAATGTAAAATTTGCTTCTTTTTTTTATGTGGCCCTCTCACCATTTTAAAATTTTAATGTGGCCCTTAAGATCAAACGAGTAAGACATGCCTGCTCTTGAAATGGTCTTCGCCTAGCAATATTTTGAAAATGATATCTTCTTAGAAGCTACTTGGAATGGTCTTCTTCAGGATATATTGTTGAAAATTAGAAGCTTCTAGAAGTTAATTGAAGTGGTCTTACCCCAACCAATATTTGAAAATTGAATGCTTTCAAAAACTATTTGAGGATCCTCCCCTGAAAATTCTTCAAAATGCATTTATAAGCTTTTTGAAGTGGTCTTCTGCTAGAAATTTTTCAAATTTTAATGGCCCTAGAAGCAATTTAAAGTGGTTTTCTCCATCAAATTTTGGAAATTGACTCTACCTAGAAGCAATATGAAGTTTGACTTAAGGTCATCTTTCAGCTTCATATTCGATAATATCAGAGGATTTGAAAATTATCGAGGGAGAAGGCTGGCAAACTTATTCTAGGGGGGGCATTGCCCCCAGGTTTTGCTTCTATTGGGAGAAAGTGTTCATGTTCTAATGAATCTTGTCTGGTAACAGTGTTGTCGTTTTTAAGGGGGAAATGTTGATGTACTAGTGAATCCTTTCAGATAACATCTGTGAACATTATTAAGGGGGAAATGCTCCTGTACTATGACATCTTGTCAGATAACAGTTGACCCACTAGAACAATGGGTTAAAATCTCCAATTTTTTAGGAGAATCATAGAAAGTAGGTATTGCTCTTATCTTAACTAGTTTAAGAAGTTAATCACTTAAACCTGATTGAAGCTCAATTTTCCTTTTTTTTAAGTTTTAAAAATAATTCTTTCAATGGGCTAGTCAGATCTATAATTAGAGTACTAATTTTTTTTCAGGATAATTTCTAGTATGAGAAACATAATTGAGTAATTATTTGTATACATCTTATTTCTTGTGAAAGTTCCCGATGAGAACTACTCAAAAGAGACTCACTAACCAAGTTGTCAACTCTTTGAGTTTTGAACTATGTACAGTTGTTTTATGAAATATCTTAGACTGGTGCTTTTTGGTAAATTTGCATCATTAAAATTAGGAAAGGGATTAAATTATTTTCAAATCAAGGAAATATTAATCTACACAACTAGTAGTCAAGTTAAAAGGAATGTTACATACTACTTTGCAGCGGTGACATTGCAGTAAGGGTGTAATAGCAACATATGAAAGGGAATTGCACAAAGGCACCATGTGCAGTGCTGATAAGGGAACAGAGTAATACAAATTTGATATATTATGGTTGATTCTCTCTTACTCTACAAATTAGAATTAGACACATTTCTTCCACAACACGATTTTAGAACAATGTGTTTTCTTAGCTGCTTGTCATTTATTCACATTATTTTACTATGCTACTATGGTGACAAGTTCCAAATAACAATGAGGTACGGTTCATTCACAGTTTACTATATTTTCTAAAAAATATAAAACTAATGACTTTAGTCTATCACATCCATAAGCTCTTCTATGAAGAGGCAAATCCCTCAACAGTAACATTTTACTGACTGTCGATTCTTAAACTGTCTTGTTTAAAACAAACCATATTTTATTAGCTAAACACATAATTAGAACCATCAAAATTATGAGTTCTCTATAAAGAACATCGCATTTGTTTCTGTAAGTACACTAGAATATTTTTTGAATGATTTTTTTAAATTCTTATTTTTTTGGAATGTTGACTTTGAAACAATTAAATTATCATTTGTTTGAACTAATCATACCACCGTGATGCAGATAAAAAAAACACTTTAATATTAGTTGGCTTCATAGTTCAAACCATACTCATAAAATAAATTGCTTTAAACTATTTATGAATAATCATAGTAGTTCCACACCATCACAAATGTACTTGCTCAGTCCACAGTTTGTCTGCCAAGATAAAACTGTGGCTCACTCTTCTGTTGAGAAGATAACACTCTGGCCCACTCTTCTGTTGGGAATGCTCATAGCATTATTCTATAAAACACCTTAGTATTATTCACTTTATTTGTTCCCTGAGCATCAGCTCAAAATAGTTTGGTTTTTAATGTTCTAGCTTCATAATAAACGTGAACTGTAATGGATTTCATCCATCCAGCCACATTTCCCAACCTGTTCTCTGGAGATGATTGGGGACTTCAGAAAGCTGACTCGTAGCGGAACCTTGGATACTATTTAAGTCTCTTGAAGCCTGCCCCATCATGCCCCAGTTTCAACTCCTCATAAAGAGATGGTGCCACCTCTGTGGCTTGAGCTGGGACATGGAGGGTCTCATGTTTCCAACCCTGTGCTGAGGGTACCTGGCCCCCAGAAGGGTTGATGCCATTTGCTGTTCCATTGGGTAGTATTGGGTCCCCCTGTGTCGCGGGTATCTGAAACATACACTTGGTTTAAACATGGAGACTCTTGCCTGTCTGAAATATCAACTAATGCATATCACCAGTGCCAGCGCACTGACAATTATTTAAATGCCTGGAGAAGGGATAGGCAAGACCCCCAATAACCTAGGCCCAATGAAAATAGCTTGTACTAAATAAAGTGGTAGACCTATCTGAACTACTGAAGCCTAGTTCTCAGCTTAATGCAGAAAGCAGAACACAAGATAATATCTAGATAGGAATTAAATTAAACTATCATATTGATTAATTATTACTATTAGCACCGCGTCTTACTACTCGTTCGGGTTATACGCACTTACGCTAATGTGTAATGGTAGGGTGATTGTGAGATGAATTGAAGGACCTACAATTTAACGTGGAATCCGAACCACGGTGGCGGCCTGGCATTCCACACATTCACAAGATGTCTTGTCAGAGGTGTAGGAAGGGTTTGGAAATCAGATAAATCTGTGCCGGGACCGAGGATTGAACCCCGGCCGCCAGCACAGAAGTCTGACACCTTACCCCTAGACCACCAGGTCACCACCACATTGATTAATGACTTAGGCATGTGTTATTAGTTCAAATGAAGGAATCTAAGTTTAGCTCTTAACCATTTTACAATATAGATGCAGCAACAGCTTACTCCTTGGTTTAAATTAATTGAATGTAAAATGATTGAGAATAATAAACTACTCTTGGGTTAATACTGGCTTTGTCATTTCAACAATCAATAAGGCTACCATTACAAAAGGTCCTTGTTCATGAAGCCAGAGTTACAGTTAAAAATACCTGTATGTGGTCCATGTTGACTTCCCTTAGATAGCTGGGGTTCTCGAAAGCCACACCTCCTGTGGACTTGCGTCCCAGCATTCTCCTGGAGCGCAGGAACCAGACAGCCCCTACCACAATGGCTGCCACTATTATAAGAGCCATCACTATCCCCACGGCTACACCCACATGGGAACTATCACTGTCTGCAACAAACAACATAACATCCTCATTTCAGGCCTTATTTATATGTATATCTGCACACTTTAATGCTAATACTGTTACAAGAGTTAAGTATTTCATCTAAAATAAATAAATTGAGACCATTCAATAATTCCCACAAACTTATAGTGTCATAGCTAAATTTAATGACATATTTTTATCTTCAAATACCCAAAAAAATTTCTTCGGTTCAATTAAATGGTTTTCAAACACATTACATATTCTCCCAATGTCTTGACTTCAAACATTTCACATATGATTTTAATTGCAATGCTTTAAATGGCAAAGTTGTACTAATTTAGAACATCCCAGATGGTTTTAGGTATATTTTAAAATCCTATTAAGTAAAATGAAATATTGCAAACCTCAAAATCAAGGCCATGGCTAGGCCAAAATTTGAGGGTCATAGCCCCTCAACTGCCTTATAAAAAGAAAAATGATGAATATTAAATGCCTCTAGAAACTATCTGGAGTTTATTTGATAGTAATTAAGAGAAGAGATTAAATACTTTAAGTGCTATAAGTTTGTTTAACATTTAGAAAGTTACATAGCACCTGCTCCCTCCAAGTGTGAATGTTGTGACTAAGCCCTTCTTAAATGAAGAATTCTGGGGAGGGGTTATTGCTCCTTGTAAATATTTCTCCTCTCCTGGTAGTTTACTCCACTTTTTATTTTAGAATAAATTATGATACTATTAAAAAAACTCCAAATAGCTTCTTGATGAATCAACTTAAAATTTAACAAAGAGTTGAGGACTGTTCTAAATTCATTCTAGGGGCATCAAAATTTAAAAAAAAAATCCTAGGTGAGACCATTAAAGTAGATTAAAGGCATCCAAATGTTAAACGTTTGCCAGGAGAAGGCCCCCAGAACTCTTTTAAGATTTGGGTGGAGGTTGGGGGTCAACTTTTTTCCAACACTGACTCAAATTACTCTTATACCTATGAAACAAAGGTATTGAAAGGGGTAACCTATGGCCGGGGGAAAACATTGGCACTGTTTGTACCCTGGGGAGGTCAATTTGTAGTACTAACTTAGAAAACAAAATTCATCACTTGGAATAAGTATACCAGTTTAACCTAATTTACCTATACAAAACTTAACTAAGTAACACTAGTCTACACTACACACTAAATTAGCGATACTAAAAGAATTCACGCAACACAGTATTAATTATAACACGCATCTATCTTCAGGTAGGCTTTTCTCAAACTGCTGTTTATATATTCGCAAACTACAACAGCTGGAGGACTGATAGCTGAACCCCTACCCTCCTCTTCCCTTCTTAACCTATCACCCCCCTCTCATTCTTCTTTCTTTGCAGACATAGATTTATTTACAACATATTCTCAGAACTACCTTTCGAATAGTTTTCAAATGAAAAGTTTTGTTATTTTCTAATCTCAAAGACTCACCCACTCCAATAGTTCTCCTCACATTCACTGATACAGTGGAACCTGACTAATTTGAACTTCAGTAGCTCAAAATTGTTTTTAATTTAAATTTTTTGCCCAGTTCCATGGATTTTGTATTAAAGCAATGTTAACAAATTGTGGATAGTTAGAATTTTGTTTTGGTTGAGTCAAACTTTTCGTAAGTTATAATTTACTGTGCAGTATTGTTTACCTACTTTTAGTTGCGGCGCCGTGTTGTTCAATTTTTTGAAACAGGATGTTGGAATGCAGTCAGTACCCTTCTTAACGCCCCTCCACCTCCCTTTCTCACCTATACGTCTTTGTTTACGTGTATAGTTCTGTACTCCGTTAGTCAAGGTCAAACCTCTCGAGTTGTTACATGCACTGTTCTTAGTGATTCGGTCATAGCAATATTCTTGTGATGTGCGAGTTTATTTTGTTTTGTTGTTTAGTTTTAGTGTTTTTAGTACATAATGTACAGTAGTGTTTATGTGTGTGTGTGTGTGTGTGTGTGTGTGTATCGTGATCTCACTGTCCAAACCACAGTTTTATAAATAATTAACTTTGGTCGAAAAAGTAACGGTAATAAAGGAAGCGGAAAAGGGACTTAAAAAGAAATCAGAAATTGCAAAGGCCTTCGAAATTCCTCCTAACACACTTTAAAAATTTTTGAAAAACAAACAAAAGATTTTGAGCAATGAAATTGAGAGTGGACAAGATAGGAAAAGATTAAGAGGACCAGAAAACCCATATGTGGACAACTGTGTACTGAAGTGATTCAAACAAGCATGAGACAAGAAAATTCCAGTGAGTGGCCCTCTTCTTAGAGCAAAGGGTGAACATTTCACATCTGAATTAGAAAAATAAGACTTCAAAGCAATATCAGGGTGGCTAGATGGAGTCAGACAACAAAACGGAATTTCCTTCTAAGGTGTATGTGGTGAAAGTGGTGCTGTTGATGTGCGTTCAGACAATAATTGAATAATTGGAAGGAAAACTTGAAAGAAATTATCCAGGACATAAAACCGAAAAACAATGTTAACGCCGATGAGACATGACTTTTTTTTACAAGTGTACTCCTGACAAAACTTTTGCATTATAAAGGTGAACGGTGCAGGGAGGTGGGGAGGGG
>CABFVZ010001134.1:147894-189649 GCA_902151445.1 Timema monikensis | reverse complement strand
CAACAGTGTTAGCTGGAGCAAATATGGATGGTTCTGAAAAGCTGCTGTTGTTAATGATTGGAAAATCAGATAGCCCACGTTATTTCAAAAATGTAAAATCGAAGCCAGTGTAATACGAGTCAAATAGAAAAGCATGGATGACAGATGATCTGTTTGAAAAATGGCTTTTAAAAATCAACAAACAGTTTGGAAAACAAAATCGGACAATCCTTTTATTAATTGACAATTGCACTGCTCATAAAAGAGTTCCTCTTTTGGAAAATATAAAGGTTATTTTTTCCCCGCCAAATATGACATAGGTTATTCAACCTATGGACCAAGGAATAATTAAGAACCTAAAACATTTCTACAGATGATTGTTGGTTGAAAAAATTATTGCTGGAGATTTGTCTACTCAGAAAATTTCACTTGATATTCTTCAAGCTTCAAGAATGTGTAAGCAAGTGTGGGACCAAGTGAAAGTTGAGACCATTAAGAGCTGTTTTAGAAAAGCTGGCTTTATCAAGACAGAAAATGATGGAGAAACTGTGACTGAAGCTGTGCCAGCTATTGACAACTGGGAAGAAGTTACTCCTGATCCTGCTATCTCCTATGTGGACTTCATCAGCATGGATGAAGATGTGGCAGTGTGTGGTGAAGTTACTGATGCGGACATCGTTGCTGAAGTTCTCAACAATAGCATCCAGGCTGAGGATGAACCATCTGGTGATGAAGAGGACAATTCTTCAGTAGTTCAGGAAAGGTCTACTCCAAGTGTGGCACAAGCCATGGACCATATCCAAGAATTCGGGCGTTTTTATGAAAGTCGCAACAATGTAAGTGAATCAATTTTCCAGTCAATTAGAATCATGCACTATGACTGAGAGACTTAAATCCAGGAAAACAGTTTAAAATCTCTGACTTTTTATAGAAATTGTGAGCAGTTTATGTCCAAATATGTTGAATAAAGTTTTTGAGCTTGGTTGCAAACTTAACTATGTTTCTTTTCAATTTCTTTTAAGAAACTTATTTGATTAAAATTTTTTGATAGTTCGATATTTTTCCTGGTCCCTTCAAGTTCGAATTACCCAGGTCCACTTTACTTCCTAATGAACACAATCACAAACTATTTTGAATACTGTACTTTAACGTTACAATGATGGGGACAAGTGAAAAACTAATATTTTCTTGTTTTGTTTAAACCATAATAAGGCAATATTAATTTTTTTGGGACAAATTTTGGGAGTTACTATGACTTTGCTCAAAATAATATTTATATCCATAATTTGATAATATTTGAAACTATTAAATTTGTGTGGGGAATGTTTTATTAAATGATTGGATAGATTTAAAATATTTTAGTTGGTGCAAAAATTGCATTTTATAGTTTTATTTTCTTTCTGGATATTATTTAATTGCTCGTTATAGCTGTGTGAGAATTTTATAAAATGTAGTGCAAAATGTAATTATTTATTATAACTTCCAGAATATACTTTATTTCATATATTTATATATATAATTAGTATAGCTATAGAAATATTGTGTTAATATCTTAAATAATTTGACAAATCAAAACACTATTTGTAGATAATGACTCTGACTTCCACCTTTTCCTTCACATGGTTGGAGGTTTATTAGTTCTATAGAACTAATTATATTACCGTCCATCTATTTTCTTTGCTCACAAACAATATTTGTATTTTAATTCCCAGTATATTTATGTTTTGTCTCCCTAAAAGCTGTGCATGTAGTTTATTTACCAAGACTAGCAGCTGACGTGATGTATTTTTCTCCAGTGGTGAACTTGACAGGGTCAGTCAAAGTACTGGTGCCGAAATGGTTGCCCGCCTTGATGACACATTCGTATGTGGCTCCCTCCTTGAGTCCCATGATACGCAACCTGGTGACCTTGGTGTCATTCTTGGCTGCATTGCGAGACCCAACCTGTCTCCAGAATACCCTGGAGTAAAAAAGAGAGAGAGCAGATGATAATAGTAACGAGAACTCTAGTTTAGTAAATGACAAGGTCGCTGAAGAACGTGTCCTACCTGTACATCTCCACAGTCCCGGGGTTCTTGACGGGGGGGTCCCACTTCACTTGGGCCGAATGAGCGTCGATGATGTCAATATGCACATTCTGGGGTGGACCAGGCAGACGATCTGTAAATAAAAATAATGGCACTTTACCTCATTTATACTCTAACATTATCAAGGTAAGTATGCTTTTTAACACTTTTAGCCTCAAAGCTACATCAGGAGAGAGTGTGTAAACAACGCAAGTCCAGGGTAAGTAGACAACTGGAAAGATATTACGTTTAGATAAGCTTTGTTGGTTGGTTGTTAATGGCCAGCACACTGGAGAACTTCCATTTGCTTTCATTCATCCCGATGTGATGGATTAAAGTATTGCCCTATAGAGCGCTATAGTGGCCTATAATCTCTAGATGATCTATATATTGTAGATTAAGTTATTTACAAAGTACACAACAAAGATATGGATACAGCTTATGAGGTGGAAAGCCAAGCAATCATGGCCAGTATATAGCTGTAAAAGAGTGACACAGATATCCTTGGGCTTTCTAGGATGAGTGTCTTGTTCTTGATGATATTGCTACACCTTTTATTTATTATTATTTACAATTTTTTTAAATTTTGCTTTTATAGCTTTCTTAGTGAAAAGGTTCAGTGGGCAGTGATAATTTTTTGAGATTAGTTTGTCTAATTGCTATGCCGTTTTATTTTCTCATATGCAGAGAAAGAATTGTAATTACGAAAATTTTCAACTTTTTGATTATGATGAATTTTTTCCTTTAAAAAAATGAATTCTACAATTCTGTTTGTCTCTGAGCCTAAATTTGAAACAGTTTGATGGATTTTGTTCTAACTTTATATTTATTTTTATTTTGATCAAGCACTTAAATTAAGGGTAGTAGTTTACAGATAAGTGATTTTTGAAAATTCAATATTTTTTTAATGGCTTGAATTATGTTGTTTGAAATGGATACCTAAGAAGTGTTTGACCCGAAAAATAACACTGCACTTGTTTATGGTGGAAAATTTATTTAGGGTAATGAGTGATTTTTGAAGATTCAAAACTTTTAGAAAATGGCTCCAAACGATCAAGCTCAAAATGGCTATCTGGTAAGTTGTTTATAAAATAGAATTAATGTATTTGTTTTTCTTAAAAATTAATCTAACCAAAGTTTACTGATGATTGATTTTCTTACAAATTTAAAATGTTTTAAAAATAGTTCTAACAATATGGTCCAAAATGCATATTTGATAAGTTTTTTACAAAATAAATAATTAAATATATTGGATTTTCTTTAAAAAAAATTCATATATAAAAGTTAACTGATTTTTAATTCATGGGAAGGTCAGGGGGTTGTGGTTTAAACAGTTGAGTAGACATCATTCTTCGATGTCTGTATGTTCATGTGTGATCAATGTTGTTGTCATATTTAGATGTAATATAAAGATAGCTTATAATAAATAATGTTTTGATTCATGATAAGGATTTTGAGATTGGAGATTATAAAATAGTACTCGATAAACGTTCCATCGCTTTAGTGTAATTTTTATACAGTCAATTCTCTGGTTAAGGCATTGATTTAAGTTCCCCTTACAAAGCAAGGTTTTTGATAGTAATTTCAGTTTTCATTTGAGTTTGGTATTACAAATTTGTTATAACACATTTTTTTTACATCCATTATTGTTTCCAGCCTATGGTCTAGGTCAGGTTTTTATTCAAACTATATATTTTCCACCAATTGTTTGCTAGGCCTGTCGTCATATACCTTATAATCTAACTTAAGATTAGGACAAGCACAACATCCAGTTCTCAGCCCTTAATTTATCAATGTGAAAGGGTAAACTAACATTTCACAAATGATACATTTTTCAGCCAGATATATATCCTGAATTGCTCCATATAATGGAGCAATTCAGGATATGGTTGGATATCTGATTCCAATTTCTGATAGTTTCTTTAATTTTATGTTAAAGAGGGAAATATGTAGGTCTACTCTTTAGAACAATGACTGTGATATTTTTCAGGATGAAGGGGGTAGCTCATTAAGCAAACAATGGTTTCGAAACAAGCTTCAAAATTTTGATAAAGTGTGTCATCCTTGGATGTGTTTTTCTCCTAAAAAATTAGCTCTTGACTGGTTCTGTTACACTTTGTTTAGTCAAAATAAACATCAAAGAATCAGTTTTGACAGTGATAAAAGACTTAAAATATGGCATAAGCATTCAAGATGTTCAAGACAGTCCTATACAACACTCTCTATTTCTAGCAAAAAAGTAATTGTCATGAGGTTTTGATAAATGTAGAATAATTGACGACCATTTCCAAAAACTTATTATTTAAGAAGGAAGCTAACACTTGTAGAGATGTATTATTGCGACAATTCATACTCGTACTCAACAAAATAAGGTGTTTCAAGGTCATCTGGAGTTAGTGGAGGGTATTTCATTCCACAACATTTTTTTATTTCAAGTCATTTGACAAAGTGATAATGCATTAGAGGGATTGCACGAGACAGTGACTGAAATCCTCAAGACATGTGAGATTGCAGCTATTATCAATTATATTGAAAAGTTTGAATTATTAGCTATGATTTTTTTCCTGTGAGAGATTCTCTCTTAAATTGATAGGGCTCAGAAATACCTTCAGGCTAAAAAAAATAACTATTCACCAACCGCAGACTCAAATTGGAACTTTGATGAAAATGTTGTTAGCTGGAAATATAAAATTTGTGATACGGCCATTTCTAAAGCTAAACATTTGTGTGAAAAATGGGATGTGGCAGTGAGTAGACATATTAGAAAAAACACACAAAATATTTAGTGAAAATACATCTTGTGCTGAATTGAATAACAAGAAATTTGTTGCTGCCTAAGAAAAATTCTATCTAAAATATTTGCTATAATATCACATCGTTTTTCATAGTTCCCAAGACTAGAGAAATGCTTTGGTTTAATTTGTAATGTTAAGTCATTGTTGAATGAGTTGGATCTTCAAAGTCCTGAGAATATTAGTGAGATCCTACATAGATGTTATAATCTAGCTTAACTTTATTCACAAAAACTAATTGAAGCTGTACCATGAGTACAAGGATACAATTGCTTCTCTCAAAAGAACTTTGCGTAATGGCGAAGAACTAGAATATTATCTACACGGATTTATGTTGTACATTTCCTCAATGTTATTGGAGGTGTACAATACATTGGGAACATCTCTATAAATACTATTTACATTACCAGTATCATCAGCATCTTGTGAACGATATTTTAGCAAATCAAAACTCATAAAGAAAGATGTAAGCTCAGCAATGTCTCAAAAGAGATTAACAAATGGGGCAATTTTTTCAATTACTTCAATGAAGACATCAAAAACTATTTTAACATTTGCCCCGGGTACCAAAAGGATTAGCTACACCATTAGAGGGTGTAGAGGGTGCAACCTGGGATGATATTCTCCAGCAGGGGCTAAACTAAAACCTCTTAAATAAAGTATGCCAGAACTTGAGGTTCTCACAGTAGAGGACCAGTAAAGTGCACAACACATACCTCGGCCCTCGTGAAAACAGGACGTAATTTGTTTGGTGTATGATAGAACGCAGAACTTGTTGTTTAGAAGGGGTTCCCCTCGGCACCAGTCCAGACACCTCCTGGGGACTCCCCACTGAGCACAGCAGCTGCGGTGGTCAGATCCATCTATAGGGAAACCAGATAAATACCTCAGGCATTCTAACAGGCCAATAATTACAGAGGATGTTGTTAACAAACTAGGAACCAAGGCCATCAGGTTGGAGTTGTGTGTGGTGCAACTTGCTAGACTATTTGCTCATGTTGACATGGCAACCATACCATCATCACAAGATATTGCAACAGTTGAAAAATAAATATTCGCCTTTTTTGTAAACTATATACTAAAAATAATTCATGCAGAACATGTATGTATTTGGAAAAAAACAGAGCATGGCTCTACAGTAAAAGTGATTTGCTCAAAAAAAATAATATTTTTTTAATCTATATTTTCTGTATCTGATGTCCAAGATAAGGCTTAGTGTCAAAAATTAAGAGACTCTGGAGGAACAAAATCATCATGGTACATGAATAGAGGTTAAATACCAGTAATAGTTTCTGAACACTTAATCTAAAGTGTTACATTGGTAAATTGTATTTTAAGGTAGTTAGGCTACGAATAAACTAACTATCCTCTCTTCTGACCTGCAGCACACTTCATGAGCTTGTCAAAGTCGTTGATGCACTCGGGCTTGTCAATTACAGCGTCTATGTCCAGGTAGAAGGAACAGGCCTCCATGCAACCAGAGGTCACATTCTGCTCAATGCAACATTGTGTCACATTGTTGGTGGCAGCCTGTAAGACAATGACAATATATATTAGACACTTGGGAGTTGAACTCAGGGCATTCTGCGGCACATTGTTGGTGGCAGCCTGCAAAAGAATGACAACATATAGCAGATATCTGGGCTTTGAAGTCAGGACATATGCTTTATGAGCCATTGTTCCAGCTGTTATGTTTGATTAGGGTCATCCTACACTTCCTGTTGAAGGCAAGAGATTGTATTCTCATGTGAGGGTATCAACAACCTCAGTCATGATGTCTTATATTGGCAATTCAATTTGCATTCATTAACAAGTCCTTAATTAATATGTTTCTTATATGTATTAGTGCTGTAATTAACTTATGGTATTAACTTTTTTAACCATGTTTTAATGTAATTTTACTTAGGTTCCATTAATGAGTCAAACAATAAATCTAATGTCGTTTATGATGAGAGTGATTAATTGAAAGAAATTATAGTTATTCACCTTGAGATTCTTGATGAGTTGTTTTAAAACAGGCCTGAACATTAATACTTTATTTGTCATAAATAAGTTAGTATGTTACACTCACCACATTCCTGATCCTGACAGACACGGGCTGTGTCGCGCTCCCAAAAGCGTTCTCCGCATGACAGAAGTAGTCACCATCATCCTTGTCACCAATCCTGTGTATGGTTAGGTGCATGATGTACTTGGATTCCTCCTGCATCATACAGCAATAGTGGGGTTATGTTTACTTCGATGCTCAGCCTCTTACACTATTAGCATATTTACATTGTTGGGGTAGGAAAGAGGAACATTTTAGTGTAAATGTATCAGCATTTGTGTGAAATCATTTTGGAAAAAACTACTTGGTATGCCTGGTCGGGATTAAAACCCTGACCTTTCTGTCACCAGCAAACCAGCCCAGGCAAAATTAATCCTTTAGTCTTTATGACCGCTGATGTTGGAGTATTATTGGTAGAGAGGTCAGTAGTCACCAAATAAAGGGTTAATATCTGCAGTACTGAGAGACCCTCGGGTCTGCGACAGGTACACTTGTCCTGGTCCCAATAGCAACTTTGAATACAATTTGTATTTCAATACCAAACATGCTATTTGAACTCGTGTTATTATTGTCTTGTGATTAGTGTGTCTGACTGATTCAGGAGGCTTGGCTTCATTTCTGGCCATCAGGTAATTTCTCATTCTTCCTCTTCTGGAATATGCTGGTTGGGTACTTAAAAACCTCACTCTTCTAATCCGATTTCAATAGAGTCGTTTAGAGCTAGTATTGGTGCTTGTATTTATAGCTGAGCATGCTATTAAGCAGAGGAGGTAAGTCAAAGGTCCTTGGTTTATTATAGTGGCTAATGGTTGACAGGTACTCACATCCTTGGCCTTCATGTTGTTGATATCGTATTTCCCACCCTGTATTACAGGGACTCTCCCATTCTGGTCCCTCCAGAACAACATCTTGGGCTCTGGGTGAGCGTCGACCTGGCACTCAAGTACCACTGAGTCTCCTAGAGCCGCCATTGTGATGCCTGACGCTGTGATATGAGGGACATCTGTAACAGGGGGCAGAGAGTGGGATGTACCACTGATTCTCCTATAATTGTCATTGTGATGCTTGAAGATGTGATATGAGGGACATCTGTAACAGGGGGCAGAGAGTGGGATGTACCACTGATTCTACTATAATTGTCATTGTGATGCTTGAAGCTGTGGTGTGAGGGACATCTGTAACAGGGGGCAGAGAGTGGGATGTACCAATGATTCTCCTATAATTGTCATTGTGATGCTTGCAGCTGTGGTGTGAGGGACGTCTTTAATAAGGGGCAGAGAGGTGACTGTTAGAAGTATTCTAGAGCCATAATTTTAATGTTTGAGGTTGTGGTTTGTGATGTAAAGCTATATATAGTTTGTCAACATGGGAACTCACGACTGATTGTTATTTTTCTAGACGCTTGCATGGGGGTACCATAGCCATTGTCAGCATAGCAGGAGATCTGATCCATGTCCTTAGTGACGTTGTGAACGACAGTGACCATGTGTCTGGTAGTTTCCTGTCGGACCAGTCTCCCGGAGATGTAGAGAGAGATAGTGGGCATGGGGGTCCCCATAGCAATACAGAGGATAGTCATGCTGCTGCCTTCCATTACCAGGTTGATGGGGTGCACTGTGGGTGGCTGCAAAACACAAACAATGACACTCAACAAAAGTCCAAGATATTTAATGGCCATATATGACTATTTTAACCACCTATTGGTATCCCCTAGTCTCCGTTTATACCAAAAATATATCCAAAATAATATAGCTAGAGCATTCAGTTAGTAAGTATCCTCCTTCATTCACTAATAAAGTAAAGTTACTATAACCATTACAATGTTTGAATATTTGTATCAGAGGCAATGCAGACAAAAGTGATTCAATCCACTTCTTGGTCCAGATATAAAAATGTCTTGAAATTTTTGTAATAGTTTAATCCAAATTGTAACCACAATCTTTCAAAAGTATTTGGTCATCACATAAAGCACAGCGCTCTTGGCTATGGCCAATGGCAGTCCTACTTTAGTGAGCCCTGGATTTTCGCGATGCTTGGGCCAGTGGCCGTTTGATGTAATACAACCCTGTACTCTCACGATGTTTGGGCTAATGGCTGTCCCATGAAAGTCCGGCCTAGCCCTTTGCAATATCTGTACCTCCACAAACGCAGGATAAGCAGGGTCAGTCCAAGCGATGAGTGTCTCTGATGGAAGACTCTGACCATTCTTAGATACGGCAGTCACATAGATGATGTATTGGGTGTTTGGGGAGAGCCCCTCAACCATGTGTGATGTCACACTCGTCTCCACTGTCTGGAAACTGCTGTCCGCCGTAGACTTGTGGTACAGTCTGGAACAAAACATCATGTTACATAACAGTGTAAATATGTCAATAAGTTTTATTTTGTTTCAGGAAGGCCCCATAATTAGTTATTATTTACAAATAGCTGCATATTATTACAAGAGTTGATTCTAATAACTTTTGCTTAGCTAAGTGATCCAAGTTTGTTACTCGCTCTGGGTTATTTTTTACCCATTATATAAAGGCACAAGTAATTGCGACCTCATGAGAGCGAAGTAACCACAGCTCCACTCCTTGCTTGTTGCTTAAATTGGTACAGTGATTGCCAAACTTTCCAAGTATGCCGATAACTTTTAAAATAATAATAATAATAATTATTATTATTATTATTATTATTATTATTATTATTATCATCATAATCAGCACCGCGTCTTACTACCCGTTCGGGTTATACACACTTACGCCACGGTGGGGACCTGGCACTCCCCACATTCACAAGATGTCTTGTCAGAGGTGAAGGAAGGGTTTAGTAATCAGATAAATTTGTGCCGGGACCAAGGATTGAACCCCGGATCCTAGCATAGAAGTCCGACACCTTACCCCTAGACCGCCAGGTCACCCTCCTCTTTATAAAAATAGTTCAAGATAAACGTGGCAGCAGAGGTAAACAGTGCTCTCAAACAAGCTAGGGACTCACTTGTAAACCAGTTTCTCTGAGGGGTGACTGAACTCTGGAGGCTGCCACGAGATGGTAACCCAAGTGGCGCTGTGAGCACTCACAGCCAGGGAGTGCGGGGGAGATGTCAGACTGGGGACCCCTTTCTCTCCCAGATCTGGAACAAAAGTGGGAGTGATGATTCTTGGGGTCACTTGATCACCTTAAACTAAGGCGATGTTTGTATGGTGTTTAGTTAATACTATTGTTTTTAAAAGATAAAAAAAAAGTTACACCCAAATGAAGACGTTGCAAAAAACGTTGTTTTATAAATGACACAAAATGTTACTGTAGCAATATTGAGTTGGTAGCACAGTTTGAGGAGAACGTGTGTTAATGTTTGTAAAACAACAAAATTGTGTTCTCAGAGTTGTAGGAAACAGAATAATTTACACATCAATCCCATATTCAGCCAAGTTTTACTTTGGAAAACACTATCATATAAGCCTGTGCAGAGATTAATTTTGGACTTTTGTAACAGGAAGGGACAGGATCAGGAAATATTGTTTTATAAACTTAAATATAAACCAAATATGCATTCATATTTATGATATAAAAGATCATCTAAACTATAGTGATCTTATAAACCAAATTGAACCACTACATAGTGATGTAGTGATGTTGGTATGAGGATAGCTTTGCCTTGCTCCCCTTTCCTCACCAATACCAACCTACAGCTCTCATCCTGGCTTGATATATTCATTGTGTTCCCTGTTCAAATAAGGTTAGATACCCCTGAACTAAAACATTAGCTTTCTTAACTACATGTAGTTCACTAAAACAACAATCAATTCAAATAAGGTTAGATACCACTGAACTAAAACATTAACTTTCTTAACTGCATGTAGTTCACTAAAACAACAATCAATTCAAATAAGGTTAGATACCCCTGAACTAAAACATTAACTTTCTTAACTACATGTAGTTCACTAAAACAACAATCAATTCAAATAAGGTTAGATACCACTGAACTAAAACATTAGCTTTCTTAACTACATGTAGTTCACTAAAACAACAATCAATTCAAATAAGGTTAGATACCACTGAACTACTGCTAAAGATAGGGAGATCGGGGTTCGATCCTGGTCGGGTGTACTATTATTAGCACAGCGTCTTACTACCCGTTCGGGTTATACACACTAACGCTAATGTGTAATGTTAGGGTGATTGTGAGATGAAATGGAGGACCTACAGTTTAACGTGGAATCCGAACCACGGTGGAGGCCTGGCATTCCCCAAATTCACAAGATATCTTGTCAGAGGTGAAGGAAGGGTTTGGAAATCAGATAAATCTGTGCCGGGACCGAGGATGTTCAAACCGCCAGCACAGAAGTCTGACACCTTACCCCTAGACCACCAGGTCACCCAGTCGGGTGTACTGAGGGTGATTTTCACTTTCCTTCCCCATAAATGCGAGTACACTTCCTTTAATTTCAACCTTCCTAAACCCTTAACACGATAGTACATAGGTGTATAACCTGAACGACAAGTTTTACTCCTTGCTTTTCGCACCAGTGGGTATGCAGACTAAGATATTACTCTCATCTTGTCTTGTTTGCAGATGATAAGGTGGTCAAGCCGGGTTGATTGAAATGTCTCTTCTAAACAGTTTAACCTTTCTTCCTCAACTCCAAATCTTACCAAGACCACAAATTATACAGCAGAACCAAGTTTCAGTATTTTGTGAATACTTAAATCTTATTTTCTGTCCGCCATGAAACCTTGAAGTCTATTTTACACTGCTACAAAGATCATGTGGATGTTCTAGGCACCGAGAAACTTGTAAATGTATTTGGACAGAACAACATTCATTGTTGCACGACACATTTTTATTATTCTATAATTCAATTTAGACTTATTGTCATATGATATAAAAAATGATGCCTTTCTTTTTAAGTAGGAGTAAAACATACTTATTTTAAATATTTTCAATAGGCCTACTTAAATTTTACGAATTTGTAAGAGCTTCATGTCTAGGCTGTACATGGAGAGGAGGTGAGGGATTTACGGGATCAACTGCCTTTTCCTCATGAACATATTGATCTAAGTGAATGTTCCTTACATATTTATAACTTATTCACCCAATTATAAACACGCAACTAATTTAATTGATAATAACCTACAAGATGGTGTAGATTCTTATAAAGATACTAGTATGAAGCTTGTTGGCGAAAGGCAAACAAAACTTTAATAGTTAGGATGCAACTTATATTTTTATATAAGTGGAAAGATACAAACCTCTCAGTGTGTTCTTTTAATTCATGAAAGACTTTAAAAAAATTTAAGCAGAATAAAAAGAAATGAAAATCCTGCTCCGTTAAATTCTGTGTCGTAGTTTATATTAGTGAAAAATTAAGTTTCCTAAGTCTAAGTCTTCTGGGTTCGAGATTTGTTCTACTTTGGTTTTTAGAAAGCCCTCCAATTTGGAGACCCCCGTTAGAAATTTCTGTCACCAAGTATTCCTGCATCCATTTTGATTAGAGGCTACGTGCCTGAAAAATTTCAACTTCTGAGGTCTTTTGTGTTTTAAGATTTTTTTACTTTGGTTTTTTATAAACCCACCTGATTTCAGGGGACCCCATGGGAATTTTTGGTAACCATGTATTTCTGCATCCTTTTGGCTACCTGATTGCAAAATTTGAGCTTCTTATGTCTTCTGTGCTTTAAGATTTTTTCGACTTTGGTTTAAAAATAAAACATTTTTTAGGATATCTTTTATATGTTTCTAAAAACTATTCGTGGTGTTATTGCACAAGCTTGTTTGACCTGTAAGCTCTAAACTTGAGTGTCAATCCTGACTTGAGGCAACAAGGATATACCTGTGTTGGTTACGTTGATCATGAGGACAGAGGAAGGTAGTGAGGTGCCATGTATGTTGCGGGAGACAACAAAGAAGCTATAGAGGGCCCCACCATCCAGGCCTTGGACCACAGATATTGTGCTTGTTGCATTCTGCGTCTGAAATCACAGGAATAAACAGTTTTACAGTTGTTTTAACTACAAATAAGGGAACTAGTCAACACTTTAATTGTAATGGTCTCAAAACAAATATGAATGAGTTGAGGGAAATAATTTTGATTACCAGATGCTACCTTGTTTTTAAAATGTCTAGAAATCACTAATTAATATCTCAGCTCTAGCTCAACACAACTATGAAACGGTTGACAAACACTTTGTTAACCATGAACGATAACAGCCTTACCTTGGCTGCTGCATACAATGACCCCATCTAAAGAGCTACACCATTGGAGGACCAAGCAAGGTAAGTCTGCTGTCTTTCAAGGTAGATCAAGGGCCGGCTAACATATTCGCTAATTCTGACATAGCTCATTATGTAAGAAATAGTACATACAGAGTCTATCGTCAGGATAGTGTCAGCACTAGTACATTGTATGAGAAATAGTACATACAAAGTCTATCGCCAGGACAGTATCAGCACTAGTACATTGTATTAGAGTCTATCGCCAGGACAGTATCAGCACTAGTACATTGTATGAGAAATAGTACATACAAAGTCTATCGCCAGGACAGTATCAGCACTCGTACATTGTATGAGAAATAGTACATACAGAGTCTATCGCCAGGACAGTATCAGCACTAGTACATTGTATGAGAAATAGTACGTACAGAGTCTATCGCCAGGATAGTATCAGCACTAGTACATTGTATGAGAAATAGTACATACAAAGTCTATCGCCAGGATAGTATCAGCACTAGTACATTGTATGTGAAATAGTACGTACAGAGTCTATCGCCAGGATAGTGTCAGCACTAGTACATTGTATGAGAAATAGTACATACAGAGTCTATCGCCAGGACAGTATCAGCACTAGTACATTGTATGAGAAATAGTTTATGAGAAAGAGTACATACAGAGTTTCTCTCCAGGATAGTGTCAGCACTAGTACATTGTATGAGAAATAGTACGTACAGAGTCTATCGCCAGGATAGTGTCAGCACTAGTACATTGTATGAGAAAGAGTACATACAGAGTCTATCGTCAGGATAGTGTCAGCACTAGTACATTGTATGAGAAAGAGTACATACAGAGTTTCTCTCCAGGATAGTGTCAGCACTAGTACATTGTATGAGAAATAGTACGTACAGAGTCTATCGTCAGGATAGTGTCAGCACTAGTACATTGTATGAGAAAGAGTACATACAGAGTTTCTCTCCAGGATAGTGTCAGCACTAGTACATTGCATGAGAAAGAGTACATACAGAGTTTCTCTCCAGGATAGTATCAGCACTAGTACATTGTATGAGAAATAGTGTCAGCACTAGTACATTGTATGAGAAAGAGTACATACAGAGTTTCTCTCCAGGATAGTATCAGCACTAGTACATTGTATGAGAAATAGTACATACAGAGTCTATCGTCAGGATAGTGTCAGCACTAGTACATTGTATGAGAAATAGTACATACAAAGTCTATCTCCAGGATAGTGTCAGCACTAGTACATTGTATGAGAAATAGTACGTACAGAGTCTATTGCCAGGACAGTTTCATGCATGGTGATATTGTCCACCTTCTTGTAGTGGATGACATAATCACTCGCGTTGCTGTCTGTAGGAGGCTCCCATTGCAAAGTTACACTGGTGTTGGTAACACTCGTTGCGTGGAGCTCTGTTACAGGTCCGGGTAATATACCTGTTCCTAGATACAAGCAAAACATGTCACTTGTTAAATAAGAAGTACAAATAACTAACTACACCTATTAATAAACATTCATACTTCGGACTACTGAAATTAATTTACAATTGTCCCAAGCTCATTGGTAGATGGTTAGTGATTCACTGGGAAATTTACTTTAGAGAGGACATACAATTTTTGAATCTATTATTTGTGTACTCTTTTCCAATTGGAAATTTTAGGGGCACTTTTTAAAGTGTGAAACGGAAAACCTTTTAAATATCTAGTCATAATATTTATCTTAAAATTTATCATATGAGTTTGGTACAATTTCAATGATTTATATTAGAGTTGTTTTAAAAGTTTATTAAAATTATTGTTGATCTTGAGGGGTGAGGGTAGGTGGGACTTAGGGGTGGGAGAAAGTGTCCCAATTGCGCCTCTCTGGCTGCACCACTGGTACTGGTGTACTTTCAAACCCAAATACATTAGTTAGATTAATTGAATTGGAAACCCACCCCATCATGTCAGTTTAGCCCTTAAAACCTTATCATGATTGTTAAAATAGAAATATTACTTGGTGAGGAATCATAACATTTGACATTATACAAAAAATCTTATTTTAAATATTTTGTTTGTTTTAGCCTATCCTAATATTCATAATAGGGGGCTAATATTTTAGTATAAAACCTCTATGGGCCTTTATAACCCATTAGAGACCTACACGAAACTTGCAGGTGCAATCAACTGTATTGTAGACATATTATGTCTAATTTAAACAGTTTGTCCACTCACAAATCTGGAGATACCATTATAATATACATAGATTATTCACACTTCAATTACTAAACAACTAAACATGTGTCTGTAATATTAAAAATTGTCCTGATGATATAAACTACATTGGGTATTATAAATATGTGTTTACTCATGGTTTTAAACTGAAATTTGCCCATAAGCTTACATTAGTACTAAGAAATGTGCTATTTGAAGCTATAAAGCAAAGTGCATGCTAAAAATATAAATCCAGTCCCAAACTAACTTCTTATTATTGGGTTTAATATTGAGATTGAGATGACTAGCTTGACTGATGTAGTGTAGTAGTAGTAGTAGTAGTAGTAGTAGTAGTAGTAGTAGTCCCTGACCTTCCTCGAAGCACTGCACGATGTTTCCAATGAAGGGGATGCAGGAGGTGGCAGTGACTATCAGCGAGTCCACAATCACCCCAGAGCAAATTGAGAGACATGAAGTGGGGACCCCTCGTCTGGTGCAACAATCCCCATGGTTCCTTCCACCGGCCCCACAACGAACCAGTTTGTTCAACTCCCCAGCGCACATGCCCGCCAGTGACTTGATGTCCGACATGTTGGCATTGTAAGAACACAAGGGCATGCACACGGCCGTGAGGTCAGCCGCAAGACAGCACGCTGTCAGATTGTATGCTGATGCTTCCTCTATCTTCTCCTGATCCAGCTACACAAACATTTAGTATAAGTACAGGAGTAGCATAATAACACCAAACTATGTTGTTAAATGAGGAATTATCATCACCTGGCTTGAGGTTTGAAACACAGCCCTGGATGATGGCTCCCCGACTCCATGAATATTGACTGCCTCCACGAACACCTCATACATTGAGTCACTTATCAAGTTTTCCAAAATGTATGGGGAGTGTACCATGGAGATGGTCTTGTAGCTCATGTCCTCCAAACCCATTTGACGGTAGTGCAAATTGTAGTGCTTCACCTGCAGGGTGACAATACATGTCTCGAGATCATGTTTTCACAAGACTCTACAAAGCCAGAACTCATCCTGTTAGTTGTTATGACCATGACGCATACTCACCGTATCCCCCAGAGTGAGGGGCTCCTCCCAATGAAGGATCACAAAGTTAACATCAATGTTGGAGATGTGGAGCTGGGTTGGGGCACTGGGCAGGACACCATAACCTTGCAGCAGACAGTTGGTGTAGTCGTTCATGTACTTGAGACATCTACAATTACATAACTATATTAGCATCATATGGTGATGACAAACCTCCTGGGTCTAATACTGCCCTAATTCACCACAGTAACACCCCTATTCACCATCTTTAGTTGGGTCTAATATTGCCTTCATCCACTACAGTAAACTTTGTATTTACCATATTCAGCTGGGTCTTATACTGCATTCGCTACAATAACTTATCTAACTATTATCTTTAGCTTGCTCTAATACGGCTTTCATTCACTAAAGTACCAATAGGAGGAAATGGAGGTGGGTGATGCTGGGGGAAGAAAAACATATAGTTCAATTGATGTTACAACTATGTTATCTAGTGGATTTACTGATCATATGCTAGACTTACTTGAAGTAACTGAAGTCAATCTGTGTGATGTTCCCGGCACACAGCTCCTGGCATTGTTGGGGAAGCCCTCGAGCCTTACAGCACCCCGTGTGGTCCACGCCATTAGTGAGGCAACTGAACGTGTCTGCTGCCCAAGGGGCGCATATCATCAGGTCTGTCACCTCGGTGATGTCAGACAAGGCAGGGTCACACAACTTGTCCACACAACTGAATTCACACACACATGAATATAATTACTGATTCACACTTCTCATCCTGTATACATTGGGAAATTTACTCATCTTAAATTATATTAATAAGCGTCCCTAAGTGTTGGTCTTATTGGACCCTTCAATAAGTTTTTTTAGTATCGTGTCTTACTATTCATAAGGGTTATATGGTTATGTATGATTTACGCTAATGGTTTTAGGGATTAGTAAGGTTATATTTAGAGAAAGTGTACCAGCATTTGCGAGGAGAGAGAGAATGAAAAATTATTTTGGAAAAAAAAAAACCTTTAGTACACCCAACCAAGATTCGAACCTTGATCTCCCCATCATCGGCAGTCTATTCTACTACAAGAGTAGCGTGTTAGAACATTCGGCCACCAAAGCTGGTAATAAGTTTTATTATTGCGCTCATTGTGGATGAGGAAATGTCGACCTACTATAATCACGCAAGGAAGAGCTAGGACAAATCACATTCAAGCAGTGGTGTAGCTAATATTATAAATAAATGGCGACTAACATTGTTTATACAGTCATCTTACCTTATATCTCCTTATGTGTTAACTATAGCTGACGATTTTGCAGATATTATATCTATCGACAAATTTTGTGCAGTAGGAGATAAAGATTTTATTTTGTCAAACACCACAAGAAATACATCAGTTCACCTCCTTCCATTTTAAAAATAGATTGGAGCTAAAATAATTTAAATTATTTGTACATCCACAGTACATGAAACAATTTCTTCAGAGTCAAAACTAAAAGTAACTAACAATAACCCATCTAGGTGGCGTAGTTGGCTAACGTGCTAGTTGTGTTGAGCTCGACTGCAGAGGACGGGAAGATCGAGGTTCGAATCTCGGTCAGATGAACTGGGGGTGGTTTTTCCTAAATGGTTTTCCACTCTCCCTCCACGCAAATGTGGGTTCACTTCCTCTAATTCAACCTTCCCAATTCCTAATCCATTAGTGTAATTAGTACTTAAAGCGTATAACCCGAACGGGTAGTAAGACGCGGTGCTAAATAATAATAATAATAATAATAATAATAATAATTAACAATACATTTTAGAAAGGCTAGGTATGCTTTCTTATTTACACAGGAAAACCTCCCATTATTCCAAATTCTTTATACCAATAATAGCATTTTAAAAAACTAGCCATATTGTTTAACCTACTTGAAATATGTGTTCTATGTACTGTACATGGACTCCTAAAAAAAGTTTTATTTATGTAGGATTTCACTTTATGATTCACTTGAGTAATTGACTTTGGTTAGCATATTTTCTTACGAACTTGTAGTTTAAAATGGTTACATGATTTTAGATCAAGGAAACAGGAAAGCTGTTTAGTGCCTGAATAGTTTTCAACTGTCATAACCATTTGACAGCAGTATTTGGTAGATCGTTGATACTAGTTTCTTCTAGAAATAAGGTTAGAGAGGCGAGAATCTTAAAGGAGGGTTAACAACTAAAAGATTTAAATTTTAGACAAAGTACAGTGAGTCTCTCACTAAGGGAAGTGAGAAAGATGAGTAATATTTTCTTAATGTAAGAAAAAGCATTAATGTCAGTTTTATCGCTCCAAAAATTGTTTTTAAATTTACAATAGTATGTTCACCTTTGAATTTAATTTTATTAACTGTACAAATAATGTTCTAACCTGACGCTACACCTCTACATTCAAGTAAAGCAGCGCTAGAACCAATCACATTTAATAAAAGAGAGAAAGGAGATTTTCTCATCTTATTATCTTATGATTGGCTCTGGACTGATAGTTCCCCATCAGTTTTCAAACTACCAATTTGTTTTACAGATCCTCACTCTTAATTACTACACAGGGTCAATGGATTCAGGCTACAACCTGGAGGGTCAGAGGTCACTACAAGGACACTATGGAGTGGAGAACCAGGCTACAACCTGGAGGGTCAGAGGTTACTACAAGGACACTATGGAGTGGAGAGCCAAGCTAAGACCTGGAAGGTCAGAGGTCACTACAATGTACACTATGGAGTGGAGAGCCAAGCTAAAACCTGGAAGGTCAGAGGTCACTACAAGGACACTATGGAGTGGAGAGCCAAGCTAAAACCTAGAAGGTTAGAGGTCACTACAATGACACTATGGAGTGGAGAGCCAAGCTAAAACCTAGAAGGTCAGAGGTCACTACAAGGACACTATGGAGGGGAGAGCCAAGCTAAAACCTAGAAGGTCAGAGGTCACTACAATGACACTATGGAGTGGAGAGCCAAGCTAAAACCTGGAAGGTCAGAGGTCACTACAAGGACACTATGGAGTGGAGAGCCAAGCTAAAACCTGGAAGGTCAGAGGTCACTACAAGGACACTATGGAGTGGAGAGCCAAGCTAAAACCTGGAAGGTCAGAGGTCACTACAAGGACACTATGGAGTGGAGAGCCAAACTAAAACCTGGAAGGTCAGAGGTCACTACAAGGACACTATGGAGTGGAGATCCAAGCTAAAACCTGTAAGGTCAGAGGTCATTACAATGACACTATGGAGTGGAGAGTCAAGCTACAACCTGGAAGGTCAGCAGAGGTCACTAAGATGTTATATGACTCACGTGGGATGTGTGATGCCCTTCTTTACACAGCAGCTCCTGATGTCTGGCAGTTCTGGTGCCTCAGCCACTTGTGAGGACTTGAGACGGCCCGGAGTGAGGGTGAGCGTACGTACTGAATAGGATGGCAGACTGGTGCCATGGATGTTCAAGGCAGTTACAAATATCTCATACATGGTGAAGGGCTTCAAGTTGCTGACTAGGGTGAAGTTGTATGTACCGGGGACCTACAATAATAACAACTCACTTAGCTGGTCTAGCAATTGTAAACTGTCCCTAGCAGTTGTGGACTGTCCTTAGCACTTGTAAACTTTACCCAGCACTTGTAAACTTTACCCAGCACCTGTAAAATTTACTCAGCACTTGTAAACTGTCCCTAACAGTTGTGGACTGTCCTTAGAACTTGTAAACTTTACCCAGCACCTGTAAACTGTCCCTAGCAGTTGTGGACTGTCCTTAGCACTTGTAAACTTTACCCAGCACCTGTAAAATTTACTCAGCACTTGTAAACTGTCCCTAGCAGTTGTGGACTGTCCTTAGCACTTGTAAACTTTACCCATCACTTGCAAACTGTCCCCAGAACTTGTAAACTGTCCCCAGCACTTGTAAACTGTCCCAGCACTTGTAAACTGTCCCAGAACTTGTAAACTGTCCCTAACACCTGTAAACTGTCTCTAATTTATGTAGACTGTTCCCATTTCTTTTAAACTATCCATAGCACTTATAAACTAACCCCAACACATGTAAACCAGGACTCTATAGTGAACCTGAGGAAATGTTGATTACCTTGACCTGGAGTGTCTCTCCCATGGCCTTGACGTTTGTTGTTGGGGGCTTCAGGTCACTCACGACAAGAACATCAGTGGTAGGAGGCTTGAGGGCTATCCCAGTATCGTTTCCGTCCTCCCCTGTTCCCCGTAACCTTGCGGCAGCCAGAGCGTAACTGTCAGCGGCAGCCGCATAGCTGTCCTGTTCTTCCTGAGACACGATCTCCTCGTCTTGGTCAAACGAAAGTAGTGCAGTCACATTGACCAAGTACTCGGTGAGCGTGGCCTTGTTCACTTGCGGTGGCTGCCATGACACTTTGAAGGAACTATCTGAGAGAGCCTCCACCTCCAGATTGAGGGGGGGACTGGGGAGGATCTCCACTCCCTCCATGATACACGCCAGAGTCTGCTCGGTGTACGCGGAGCATGAGAAGTGTGTTTTGATGTTTTCTGTGATGGTTGTGTACTCTCCTCTGCAGACATCCTGACAGATGTCCGGGACTCCCTCTTGGATACAGCAAGGGATGTGGTTCCTGCCGTCTGTATCAGGGTGACAACGTCTCAACACAGCATTCACATAACTACCATACTCGGCACCCTCACATTGACCTACTCTCACCCTTTCTACTTGACTGCTCTAACTTCCCCTACTCATAGCTCACCCTAGTGATCTGCTTTCACTATTTTTACTTGACTGCACTAACTTCTCCTACTCATAGCTCACCCTATTGATCTGCTCTCAGTCTCTCTACTTGACTGCTCTAACTTTCTTTACTCATAGTTCACCCTATTGATCTGCTTTCACTATTTTTACTTGACTGCTCTAACTTCCCCTACTCATAGCTCACCCTATTGATCTGCTCTCAGTCTCTCTACTTGACTGCTCTAACTTTCTTTACTCATAGCTCACCCTAGTGATCTGCTTTCACTCTAGCTTCTCACACATGCCTTAAACTCCCCAACTCACCTGCCATACACTTGACGATGGCGGGGAAGTCAGCCTCACAGTTCTCAGGATCTTTTCCAGTGTTACCCTCTAGAATGCTCTGGATGTTACAGAAACCGAAACAATTACTGGACACGTTGCTGGAGACACAACAGTCCGTGTAGTTGTGGTTCTTGGGGGCCTCCCCAGACTGTGTCTCGTAGGAAAGAGGCTGCGTGGCGTTGTCTGGGGGAAGTAGCGCGCGAGAAAGAACTGGAACAGACAATAATGAACTAGGAGATATTACGACAATACTAGGATCATTGTGAGTAGAACATACAGTGGTGGACATAGGAGATATTGCTACGATCATTATGTGAGTAGAACATACAGTGGTGGACAAGGAGATATTGCTACGATCATTATGTGAGTAGAACATATAGTGGTGGACAAGGAGATATTGCTAAGATCATTATGTCAGTAGAACATACAGTGGTGGACAAGGAGATATTGCTAAGATCATTATGTGAGAACATACAGTGGTGGACAAGGAGATATTGCTAAGATCATTATGTGAGTAGAACATACAGTGGTGGACAAGGAGATATTGCTACTATCATTATGTGAGTAGAACATACAGTGGTGGACAAGGAGATATTGCTACTATCATTATGTGAGAACATACAGTGGTGGACAAGGATATATTGCTAGGATCATTATGTGAGTAGAACATACAGTGGTGGACAAGGAGATATTGCAACGATCATTATGTGAGTAGAACATACAGTGGTGGACAAGGAGATATTGCTAAGATCATTATGTGAGTAGAACATACAGTGGTGGGCAAGGAGATTTTGCTAAGATCATTATGTCAGTAGAACATACAGTGGCGGACAAGGAGATATTGCTAGGATCTCTAGCTATAGATGACGCCCTCTACTCACCACTCAACTTGTGGAAGGATCGGACTATTGGCTTGCTGTTCACCTCACACACGTACACTCCCGAGTCTGTGGGTTTGGCTGTCCTTATAACAAGGACCCAGACGTCACCTCCTGGAACCAATCACAGGCAGGTTAGATGAATATTATCCATTCACCACTTGAGATTTTCCGCATAACAGGATTTTGAAAAGGTTTAAAATTTTGCTAGCAAAGTTTAAACTTTTTAAAAGAGCTCTCTTGACTCTTTAATTGATAACACTCCAAATATAAAATGATTTATAAATGATCCTTTATTTTACCATAGCAAGTATCTCCATTTTATTAAAATACTTTTGTTTATTAAAATAAACTGATAGCGTAAAATAATAATATTTCTATGGATTCACATGTTTGGCATAAAAATAGGAATCGATTCAAGATTATTTTTAACAGATTAATAAAATATGTTATAATAAACTGAATATAATTATATCTATGTGCATATTATTATACTAATTAGCAGTATTAAAATGGGGTGAAGCAAGAATATTATGAAGGTGAGTTTTAATTAGCAAAGGTTGGTGTTCATTGTTTACCGTGTTTATCGTGTTCACATATTAGGTTTAAAATAAGATCTACCATTGAGTTTGTATATAAAACAGAAACCAAACAACCACATCATAAAAATAGGTAAAAATATAAATAACCCGGTCCCCATCACCCACCACTCTAATGAATTTGAAGGAATATTGAAATATAGAGCAACAGGGAACGGAAATAAATAAACACTACCCATATGCATACAACCCATTCTATTTATTCTTAAATAATAACCACATGAAGAAATCCGTAGCACCAAAAATAAATGTGTTAGCAACACACATTCATATATAACTATTTAAGAGACAAAAGTATTTTGATTTCATTTAGAGAATTGTAAACTGTTCTAAAATATTTTGCAAAACCAAAAGCTCAAGCTCCTTTTGTTGGGGTTTTTATTTTAGGAGGGGGTAAAACTATTATCCATACACAACTGTTTTAGATAGAAAAGCTACCGGTATATGAAACAAAATTTTCTTGCCAAACTATCTGTTATGTAGAACTTTTAACTTGACGAGAACTGGCTTTTTAAAAAAAATTCGATTGAAAAAAACTTTTTATGATGTTTAAGAGGGAAAAATAGACCCAAAAAGTTTCAATCAGTTTCAAAATTTTATCAAACAGATTTATAATTTGAATATAAAAACTTTTTAGTTCTGAAATGAATAATAACAAATTATTCTAGTTAAAAAATATAATATTTTAAATGAGTGGGTATACAATCTTTTGAAAGTAGAATCCCCCAGATGTATTATATTAAAAATGAAAAAAAATATTTATTCATAACAGCTTAACGAGTGGGATGTCAGTAATCAAGTTTCATAAGGCATCCATCCTGAAAATAAACGAAGTTAATAAAGACACATCTGCCATTCATTTTTATTTGTGACACGTAAGAGTGTTAACATGCATATGTTACAGTCCAAACCCGATTCCAGGACAAACTTGTTTGGACTAGGCCTAATTAATACATCCTGCCATTTGTAGGATAAACCGATATAGCCTTATGTTTTTAGGACGTACTCGTTTTCATTCCTCTTAACTAATACTGTGAATCGACCTTGGACAGGTTTCATCATTCACAGTTCGCGTACAAATGTTGTAGATAACCTAACCTAACCTAACCTAACCTAACCTAAACTTGGTTTGGCCTAGTAAAATTGTAGGCTATACTGATTTATCCTATGAGCTAGGCCACAATTTCAGGATTAACGGATTCAGACTAGGGTTAACTAGCACATCCTGAAGCTCTTAGGATGTATCAATTCGGCCTAGTCCGATATAGTTTGTCCTGGAATCGGGTTTGGACGGTAACACATAGATACAGACCAATAGCCGAGCAGGATTACGATGAAGTTCAAATATAATAAAAATTTTACATATCTTAGTATATAAAAAAAGTATCTTCTTTTAGATTTTTTAATGAGTTGCAAAATAAAACTAAGCAGATGAGCTCAGGTTATTGAAGCACGAGAATGCAGTGAGTCAGAGTAGAACTCACCTAAAATAGCAACGTTGAAGCATGGTGTTATGAATGTGTGATAATCTGGTGACAACAATCATTTCATTTATATGAATATATACACATGTTTAACCTCTTCAGTGATCAAATGACCTAAGGATGGAACCTTTTTATCATCGGAAGGCCGCATAGTAAATTTGGTCAAACTAGATAGTGAGCCAACAATAGATAGCTAGACCGATAATAGCGGTTAATTTTTTAAACATTGTTTTTTAAGAATAACTGTTTTTAATTTTTAATTAATTAAAATTGTGACCGGTGGCTGCATGATCTAAGACGATACTATGGCAGTAGACTGGACTGCCGATGAAGGGGATATTGAAGTTCGAATCTCGGTCGGATGTTGTGAGGGTGGTTTTTCCAATATGGTTTTCCACTCTCTTTCTTTCTCTCTCTCCACGTAAGTTCGGAAAGACTTCCTAGAAATATAACCTTCCTAATCCCTAAAACCCATTACCGTAACTAATACATAAGCGTATAATCCGGGTAGTAAGACGCAGTACTAGAAAATATTAAAATACTGTACATGGTGGTGGAGAATGTATAGTTTTTAAACAATAAAGATATATCAATGACAAAAATTTTCTAAAAGGCCGCACCGAACACCTCAAAAAGCCGCAGGTTTGTCATCCCTGGACTTTTAAGGCGTCATTCTCGAATTATACTGGATTGCCGGTGATGAGAGGTCAAAGTTGGAATCTTATAAACTGAAGGTGAATTTACCCGAACGGCTCCATCATTTCCTTCCACGCAAACACGAGTACATTTCCTCTAAAGTCTACGTTATTAATTCCAAATCTATTAGTGAAACTATGCGGATAGTCTGAATGAGTAGTGAGACAAAGCGCAACAATAAAGGCCTTATATATCTATCTATCTATCTATCTATCTATTATTATTAGCATCGCGTCTTACTAACCGTTCGGGTTATACACTTTAAGTACTAATTACGCTAATGGAGTAGGAATTGAGAAGGTTGAATTAGAGGAAGTGAAGCCGCATTTACGTGGAGGGAGAGTGGAAAACCATTTAGGAAACCCCCCTCCCAAGTTCACCCGACCGAGATTCGAACCTCGATCTCCCCGTCCTCAGCAGTCGAGCTCAACACGACAAGCGCGTTAGCCAACTACGCCACCGAGGCAGGTTGTATATCAATGTTTCTTGAATAATCACATTCTCATGTTGACGGTACAAATCTACATTTACAAACCTGCCGAATCTCCTGAATGTCACAAGAGTGAACTTAAATGCAAGGTTGTTTTATCTTCTGTTATTTTTGTTATTTAAGTGAGGCAACTAACGAAGTGGCACGACGCGTTGTAAACCTCCAGAAATTCCGCGTTATTTAAGAAGTGGTTTGTTATTTTAAAATATGGTTTCCTAAATCATAAAAAAAATCTTGCATTTTAATTAAGTGAAAAACTACTATCTAGATACGGGACATTTTATGTTTTCCAATTTAAAATAAATGTTTAAAGATATGAAATTAGCTTGTTTTTAAGGACTTGACGTGAAATGTTTTAGTTCCGAAATGAAGGCACTGTACATGGTGAGGACGATATATTTAGCCTTATTTATATATTTTTCCCCTGTTTGTTTAAGGTATTTAACGTGAACTTTCTGAACATAATCATCGTATTGGAACACGACTTATTCACTAACTTAAATTTAGAACAGAAACAACATCCAGCCCTCGGCTGATAATAATTCATTACTGTGATATAGGAAACCCACATTCCACCAATGATATAGTTTTCAGCCATTCCGGGACTCGAACTCGGTAGTAGACATACGTGATACCGACTGAGCTAAAGGATCAGACTCCTTTAAACAAATAAAAGGTTAATAAAAAAAAACAGGTGCAACAGTACGTTATGAGATAATTGCGAATATTTAAGTGGTTGGGAAGCTTCAAAGCTGCCTTTTCCAGTAGTGTGCGTAGGATAAGGTCCCATTAGTCAAGTATTCGATAGAAGAACTGTTAGTGCTACTATAATAGTGTTATTAAGCACTAGCACTAAATAGTTATGTTAGTGGTCAGTGCTTTAAGGAGTAAACAAACACTTGCCTGAAATCATGGATTCATCCGAGGGAACTGTGAGGAATAGAGACACACATTAGTACCAACTTTGACACACTTTTATACCTTTTATATGGGGATTATTTAATTCTGAATAGTTCTCTACATGACTTAAACACTAACTTAATCTATAGCATCAGAACTACTTAATAAACTCTAGAAGATAAAACCTAGTACATGGCATAGAACCAGGGTCCTCAGAACCTGAAACGGAACCAGAGTAGTCAGAATCTGGAAAGTAGCCAAGGAGGATCCCAACGTCTGAAGTTGGCCCCTCTGGGAACTAAGCTAAGGTGACGGAACATTCCGATATAGACGCGTATGTTTGTTCCCGATCAATCAGCTGGTAGCTTCATAGATAATAAGACAACCATAGTCTAGCAGCAGTAGACTAGTTGAGCGATTGACGCCCCTAACTTCGATTCTGCTACCGTGAAATGGGGCTTTATTTTCACACTGTGGTTTTCCATTGACCCTCCAGGCTAGTGCTAGTTGAAAATTTTGGGAGTTTGTTAGCCAGTGATGGCATAGTGCCTCATATATTGGCTGGCAGCACTAAATGTTCTCTCAATAAACGTAGCAAGAAATATAAAATCTGTATCTCTCCCTCAATGCTCGAACAAGAAGAGACTCGTTAGAAATACCCAACAATTTGATTTATTAGTCAAGTAGCTGTAATTTAGTTTTCCTTCCAATCCTCCTGGATAATAAAACCAATGAATAATGATCATACAAAAAGTCAATTCAAAGGGATGGCCACTAACCAGTATTGATACAGATCGGCCGGGTATGAGGGCCGATATCAGTTAAATGTAACTCAGCACAATCTCAAACCTCACAGAGGTAACGATATCGAGCTATTTATTTATTCTGCCCTTCATTCAAAAATGTTTCTATGCTGCTTTCCATGGGGATATTTTATTCTTTCCTCAAAAAGTACGAGGTCCTCAATCCCTTTTAACAGACCAATCTAATCAGAGCGTTTCGAAGCTACTTGTAGGGGGGAGGGGGGGGATAGAGAAATAAGAAATATATATATATAGTTTTAGCTGTAGTCCTCCTTCCTTCATGGTTCGTATTTCATCCCGGCATATTGGATCTCCAATACGTCACGGTCATTACAGGAATCAATGTTAGGGTTGGAGATATGTGACTCGCTATAGTCCAACTGTCAACTTGTCACTCACTATCCATGTTTATTGGGAGGTGCAATAGAATATATGTCTGGTTTATTAAACTAGTCTCAATTTTCTTAGGGCTCAGTCACGAGCAAGAGTGACATCCTCCAACAGCTCTGGGATTGAGTCTTGTTTGTGGCAGAAGTTCAATATTCCCGCACTGCACTATTGATTGATTGGTTACGGGGAAGAGATTTTAACTGATCAGACTGTACTAGAGGATTGTTACGGTAGCAAACTCAGAAGAACAGGGGCTAAAACGATTTAAAAATAAGCTATAAGATTATATTAAATGGTTCTAGTCCTTACTTTGTGGATTGGTAAGAAGTCATTTTATAACCAACAGCAAAAAAATTGTTCGTATTTCACTATCAAAGAGAAATATGCGGCCACTGAAACTGGAACTATGGACTGGAGATTATAGAGGTCGTAATCTAGAGCCAGAAATGACTATCAGTGACACTAAATATCTACTCTATGAGAAAATCAAGATAAATATAAATGCACTAGCATTCGCCTGGAGAGAGAATGGAGAATAACATAAACAACCGGCTTGTCGAATACTCACCACCATCGTGCAACACGTCGAATCTCTTGTCAGAGGTAACCCTGGTCTCATCCGCTGTCAGCACCCGCATGATGTGTCTCTCTCTGTCTTCCTTCTTCCACATGATGTGGTTGTCTCCCACGTCTCGCACAACACATGTGATGAGGGCATCGTCTCCCTCGTACACGTGGACAGGATGTGTGATACTGTCCCTGGTGCTAGGCAGCCCTGCAACACAACATAAGACATGTGATACTGTCCCTGGTGCTAGGCAGCCCTGCAACACAACATACAACATGTAATACTGTCCCTGGTGCTAGGCAGCCCTGCAACACAACATACAACATGTGATACTGTCCCTGGTGCTAGGCAGCCCTGCAACACAACATACAACATGTGATACTGTCCCTGGTGCTAGGCAGCCCTGCTACACATACAACATGTGATACTGTCCCTGGTGCTAAACAGATCTGCAACACAACATACAACATGTGATACTGTCCCTGGTGCTAGGCAGCCCTGCAACACAACATACAACATGTGATACTGTCTATGGTTGTATGCAGATCTGCTACAACATATTATAACACGTAGCTCAAAATAACGGAAATCAAAATGAGATAAATAAATGTCAGTCAATTGACAGGAAGATCAACAGAATATGTAATCAGAAATAAATTTAATCTGTTTATTTCCTCTATTAATTAATATTTATCACGTTAACAAAACCATCGTTGGATTTAATCGGATTTAACTAATTTAGAGTTATTTCAGCTGTGTATGTTATAAAATAACTTAACATAGGGTATAAGCTCTTAATACTGGATAGACTCATCATAGGCTGTTGTTCTAAGGGCCGGTCTAATGACTCCTGGATAGAAAATTAATCTGGCCGTTAAATATTTTCATCTGGTCGATAAGTTAAAAGTTCGTCTTATGACTGCCAGATAAAACGTATTTATCAATCACATTTTTATCGGGAGGTTTAAGTACCTGATAACTTTTATCTGAAAGTTAAAATTGGCGTTGCCATAGTGACGCGTTGTTTTTCATGAGATTTCACCTATCAAAATCTGTTTTTAGGTTAAAATCTTGGTTCGCGTGTTTAGTAAGCGCAGGCCCAGGTTCTAACGACGTATAAAGTTAGAACGTTTAATTCACACTTTTACAAAAATCGACAAGCTATTTATAGAGATATAGTCATATAAGAACAAATTATACATATAAATGTGAGTACATACAATAAATGCAATTTTATAAGAGTTGTACCAACTACTGTCCACATTTTGGCAGATACCGAAATAAAGTACCTGCAAGTCAACTTAGCTTCTGCATCTGCGCCCACGTGACGCCATCTGTTTCCTCGCACTCGTTTAGCCGCCATTATTAAAACAAATGTTGAGCGTTCTCGCCACTCGCTAGGTTGTCGCAGTATCAGCAGGGCTTATTCACATGCGCGCACCAGTAAAAACAGTACCAACCTTGCGTTTTATCCATGAAAATATATTTATCCTACAAATAGCTATCAGGCAGATAAATTCAGTTCATAATACGCGTATAACATTGAAGTGGCTGATAAACTTTATCTGGTCAATAACTTTAACCTCCCGATAGCAATATTTATCCGGTAGTCATAAGACCAGCCGTAAGGGAAATATTTGGACCCTTGTGCCATGGTAGTGATAGTTAACAACTACATCGATAATACATATTAGTAATTACTATCGTAGAATCAACATAAACTTGATCAATGAGACTACATTTTTTTAAACATATCTGTCAATGTATTTAAGGGCTTATTAATTGAAGTTACTTCACATTTTAAACTGTACAGGACACATCAATTACGGCGAATGGAAAAATACATATCTAAATGGATTTAAAAAAAATCATAGTTAATACATAGTGTAATTATATAACTTTATAATGACAATTCATTGTATCACATCACAAATATTGAAGCACAAAACATTGGCCAGCAATAATATTGGGGTCGGGTTACGAGGAACGATTGTGAAAACCTCATAAAACCCTTATCAAGAATGTACAAATCCCGCCACCACATCAAGCCAAGAGACAAAGCTATCCAGCGGCCAATCAGACATAAAGTTTTCTTTCACCCCGTCACACGCTCATACCAACCAAACGCAGGAAAAATAATCTCATTTTGTTATCTCTCCCTCACACACCCTCCACATGTCCCTGAATGGCGTCACAAACATGGTCAGGGGTACCAACATACCAGAATCTGACACTACATGGATAAAAGTTGGGGGGGGATTTATCTTTCTAAACATAGCGTTGTTTCGTAAATATGATTTACAGACTAACTTAGCTTAGGAAAGCTACAATTTTGACTAATCATCCAACTCTAGTACCTGGGTAACTCGACCTGGTATTGAGCCAGGGTCCCTATCACTTAGGATAGAATAAGCGTCTCTATCACTTAGGATAGAACCAGCGCCTCTATCACCTAGGATAGAACCAGTGTCTCTATCACCTAGGATAGAACCAGCGTCTCTATCACTTAGGATAGAGCCAGCGTCTCTATCACCTAGGATAGAACCAACGTCTCTATCACTTAGGATAGAACCAGAGCCTCTATCACTTAGGATAGAACCAGCGCCTCTATCACCTAAGATAGAACCAGCGTCTCTATCCCCTAGGATAGAACCAGTGTCTCTATCACCTAGGATAGAACCAGCGTCTCTATCACTTAGGATAGAACCAGTGTCTCTATCACCTAGGATAGAACCAGCGCCTCTATCACTTAGGATAGAACCAGCGCCTCTATCACTTAGGATTGAACCAGCGTCTCTATCACTTAGGATAGAACCAGCGCCTCTATCACCTAGGATAGAACCAGCGTCTCTATCACCTAGGATAGAATCAACGTCTCTATCACTTAGGATAGAACCAACGTCTCTATCACTTAGGATAGAACCAGAGCCTCTATCACTTAGGATAGAACCAGCGCCTCTATCACCTAGGATAGAACCAGTGTCTCTATCTACCTAGGATAGAACCAGCGTCTCTATCACCTAGGATAGAACCAGTGTCTCTATCACTTAGGATAGAACCAACGTATCTATCACCTAGGATAGAACCAGCGCCTCTATCACTTAGGATAGAACTAGAGCCTCTATCACCTAGGATAGAATCAGCGTCTCTATCACCTAAGATAGAACCAGCGTCTCTATCATTTAGGATAGAACCAGCGCCTCTATCACTTAGGATAGAACCAGCGTCTCTATCACCTAGGATAGAACCAGCACCTCTATCACTTAGGATAGACCCAGAGCCTCTATCACCTAGGATAGAACCAGCGTCTCTATCACCTAGGATAGAACCAGCGCCTTTATCACCTAGGATAGAACCAGTGTCTCTATCACCTGATATGAAATCAGGGTCCCCTATACCTAAGATTTAACCAGAGTTTCTAGAACCTAGGGTTAAACTAGGACATCTATAACATAAAATAGAAACAGCCCCCTTGCATCTGTCAACTATGTGATACGCATTTTGTCCAAAGCAGGGAAGTGTGATGAAAATGATTGTGTTGGTAGCACTGTGTGCTAGACACTGGAAGTGCACCCACTCAACCAACCCTCTGCATCTCCCATCCACCCCCTCCCAATGGGACTGTCAATGTAACTGTCCACTTCTCTATTCCTCGCCACTCCCCTCTTTGTGTACTAGCACCAGCCCCGCGTGAAGAGTTATTTTCACGGAAATCATCCCTTAGCACGCCAGAATGAAACAAACCTGAAATGAAGTTCAGTCCCCACATAGTCTTTACTGTCGTGGTTGTTAAATATAAAGCCATGTCCTCAATGTCATGGTTGTTATATCTAGATTAATGTTTTCATCGTGATGAATGGTTAATCAATATGGTGAATCCTATAGATATTCAGCTCCGAATCACTTTTAATTAAATGAATAGATTTCCAATTCATCGAGATTTGAACCATAATCTCTCAAAGGTGAATGTATGTCATTGCCCCTGGTAATTCAATACCGCAATACGTTACACATTACTGCTAGAAGTATTGCCCTGCTATTTTATCCAACGGCGTTTCTTTGTAAAACTGCATTTATTTCCATTGCCCCTGGTATTTTGACACAGCAATTTGTTTTACATTAATGCTAGAAGTATTGCCGTGCTATTTTATCCAACGGCGTTTCTTTGTAAAACTGCATTTATTTCTATTTCCCCTGGTAATTTGACACAGCAATTTGTTTTACATTAATGCTAGAAGTATTGCCGTGCTATTTTATCCAACGGCGTTTCTTTGTAAAACGGCATTTATTTCCATTTCTCCTGGTAATTTGACCCCGCAATCCGTTGCACATTTATGTTTGAAGCATTGTCCTATTTTATACAACGGCGTTTATTTGTAAATCTGCATTTATTTACATCACCTCTGGTAATTTTACACTTAAATCCGTTGCAGATTTATGCTAGAAGTATTATCCTACTATTTTTATCGAATGGCGTTTATTTGTAAAAGCGCCTTTAATTCTTTCCATTGCCCCTGGTAATTCTACACCACAATCCGTTGCACAGTCATGCTAGAAGTATTGCCTTGATATTTTATCCAACGGCGTTTATTTATATACCTCAATTTATTTCCATTGCTTCTGGTTATTCCACACCGCAGTCCATCGCAGACCCAATTCAGAAGTATTATTCTGCTATTTTCTTTTACGGTGTGTATTTGTAAGTATTGTCCCCAAATACAAAGTACAGCCACGATTCCAATTCTGACAGTTTTATCTTATTATAAGATTTTTTTTTCTATATGTAAATAACTAGCATATAATAGCAAGTGGGAAGTGTATTAAATCATTTGCTAATAATATAGGAAATAGCAGGGGGCTTAACAAATCGGGAGTGGATTATAAATTTATATTTAAAATCTAAATATGAATAGATTTGAACCATATTTCACGAAGGACTTTTTTTTCTCTTCTGATTCTTCTCTCTTATTATCAGTGCACTGTGACACGGCCATATTGCTGAGTTTTTCAACATAAACATAGGGGTATACAAGGTGTGTCACGTTGGAAACTTAACCTGAAATATTTTAGGACAAGCATAACAAAAAACCTGGACATGAATCTACAATTAAATGAAAGGAAACCAACCCCGACTTAAATTATAACTGTTTTTTCCCTACCAAGAATCCATCTCGGCCTTATATAATACTAGTAACACGCGCTGTTGACTGAGCAGGAGGGGTGGACTTCATAGAGAGTTCTCACCAAGCATCACGTGGTGTCCAAAAACACACATAAATACTATGCTTTGCACGAGTACTAGCCAGGCAATGGTTCCTAGCATCTGTACTCAGTCTCTCTGCAGATACAGACGATTCATGTATTTCCCAGCACATCTATAGCATTGTTAAAGTCCTATTCCATCCTTTTAAACAAGGACTATAAGGTTAGAATCACACTCACAGGACTGTGTCCTGGCTGTGTCATGTTGGAAACAATCTCATCCCATGTGAGCTACCTTGAAGGACCGTTGTTAGATTCCAGCTCACAGGACTGTGCATTGACTGTGCTCCAACTGTGTCGTCTTGGATTGTTTCAAAAGTGATTTCCCACGGACACGGTCTAGCATGGTGGGCGCACAGCCAGTGCACAGTCCTGTGAATGAATTGAAATGCGATATCCTATGTAGTGTCATTTCTCTCAGTTTGACTCCTTCTGGCAAGTTTAAATATTCATGAAGGCTGTTCTATAGTGTCATACTTGACTACTGTGCTGTGTCTTGATACAATGACTGTTTTTATGGCACCAATATGGCCACCCCTGCGGTGCTTCCAACCTCTCGCGATAACCCTCCCCTGAGTTAAATCCACTACGGATATTCTCGTCTGTGTTAAGTACATGACTAGTGATTTATGGGCAGAGGACCTCCCCTCCCCCCATTCTAAAATACCTGCAATGAATTCCTTATTTTCCTCCTATGGTATGTACATAGGAGGAGCAGTGCGGATCATTAACACAGACAACATGGAATAGGATCGGGTTCAATTCCTGTCTGTTGTGGCCAAATTTGGGCTTTAACCTCCACCGATCACATATATAAGATAATAATAACATAATTACTATGGTTGTATTAATATACAGATATAGCTACTAAGTTAAAACAGGAGTACTAATATAACTTAGTTAGATTGGTAACCTGGTGGTCTAGGGGTAAGGTGTCGGACTTCTGTGCTGGGGTCCGGGGTTCAGTTCTCGGTCCCGGCACAGATTTAACTGATTTCCAAACCCTTCCTTCACCTCTGACAAGACGTGTATCAATCACAACTTGTGAATGTGTGGAATTCCAGGCCTCCACCGTGGTTCGGATCCCACGTTTAAACTGTAGGTCCTCCATTTCATCTCACAATCACCCTACCATTACACATTAGCGTAAGTGCGTATAACCCAAACGGGTAGTAAAACGTGGTACTACTACTACTACTACTACTACTACTAATAATAATAATAATAATAAGTTAGATTTCCCGACACATTAATTTAAACTACAAAGATTAAAACAATTCCATAGATACTTATTAATTTTGTGAGATACACGTTTTATTCGGGGACACTAAGATATTTTTATTGTGTGTTGATCCTATTGGTAAATAAGCTAGGAGATGGATGAACAATCAAATTTCACGGTTTAACATTTATTGGTTGTAGCAGCGATTATTTACATTTTTGACATCAGCTAACGCGACCTGTTAACGACTTGCTTGGCTGCAAAAAAACTTTTCGCTTTCAATAATTAATTAAATTAATGAGTGAGATCATTTGCATTGATAATTACAAAGCTGAAACGTTTTAATTTGAACACACATTTGCAAGTAATTTGTGTTCATTATTTCAATTGGGGGAAGATTCATTAACAAAAAGTTCAACGATGTAACGAGTTTTAAAATGTGTGGGCTTACGTAGATGACCCAGATAAAAATAAATTATCCGGCCACTGAAATCTAGACGACTCGTTGTTAAAAGTCTGTCTACTGGCATATTATGAGTTATTTCGAGTTGATTCAATTCCAGATGCAACCTATAGATCATCTACAGTGGGAGCGTTGGTAAGTGACAACTAGCAGAAGGTTTTTATGGTGGTAAACATTGGTTGAAAGTATTATAAGAATAGTTTGATAACACGATTTATTGATAATATCGTATTACTAAGCGAATAATAATTATTTCCAAATTTGTTGAAGTTAGTTAGTTTCAGCCAGTGTTTGCAATAAAGAACCTTCTGATAACTACTGTCACTTACCTACACTCCCAACGCAGATGGGCTATATCAGGGGTGGGGAGGGGGACCTTCTGACAGTGGAAGACTGCATTTTATGGATGCCACATAAGGTCGCACTCCTCATGCATAGTAATTTATGCTAAATTATAAATACGAACCTTACCTAAATATTAGGTAATGTATTTTAGGAACCAACAAAGAAGCGGTTTTTTTTTAGCCTTTTGTTCCCATTTTTATTCAACAAGGACAAGTTTAAATTGTTTTGTATATATTATAATATATTCAAAGAAGAACATATATATATATATATAAATTATAAAATATTTGAACGAAACCATCTTTTCACTGTTTCTCGAGTTTGTTCTCCATGAATCTTGGCTTATTTTAAAATTCAAACGTAGATATAATACTTAAAATTATTATATAACATGTATTAAGGATTATAAAATATAGTATAAAATCACTCAAAATGGAGCTCTACAAAAAAAGAGTTGATGTAGAACACTTCGTTTTATTATATTGTAGGAAAGAATACAATTTAAGTTTGAAAATGTATAATTTATAAACGCTGAATGATGTATTTGCTAGAATATGGGAAAAGGCCGTACCAGACATCACAAAAGGTCACATCGCATGTTCCCCATCCTTGCCTATAGAAGCATGCTGCAGCTGCAGCTGTATTAATGACAAGTCTCATACAGCTGGCAGTGTTATCTCCTAGTTATCTTAGAACAGGGCTGTTGAATCTTAGGTATACAAGATTCTTGTCCCGCGGTATTCACTCGTGTACCAAGATTTTACATCTTATATTATTATCATTATTACCAAATCGTTTTGCGAGTGAATATTTTTCTCATAACGATTCAGAAGCATTTCCGAGATAAATTTCCTAAGAATGCTTCCAAATGCAGTCCAATTTTCATAGGAAGAGCCTTAAGCCAGTCGTCCACTGGCTGCATTTTCATCCGAATTATGTTCGTCACAAGTCGGACGAATAGTTGCGAATGATCCGGTATCATAGAAAGGTATTGAAGGTCGTCTACTGCACCCGAAGTAATTCGTGCGTCTTCGGGCGAAAACATCCGATGTGCGAACGATCCCATCTCGATGGGATCGTTCGCAGTTATTCTGACGAATTGTATTGTGTAGTGTAGAGTTCAAGCGGTCCTAAAATGGATGTTGAGAAACTTATAATTTTGATAAGTGAACGAAAGTCTCTTTGGGACATGAGGGATAAAAACTATCACATGAGAGACGTGCAACGAAAGTTATGGAAAGAAGTTGCTGAGGAAATGAACGCTGATGGTAATTCACAAACAATTAAGTAATTTATTATATAGAGGAAGATTTGTATTCATATCTATAACAATGATTCATTTAACCAAGGAGTAGCCTATTACAACATTTTATAGTCACATCACTACTAAATCAAATTAAGTGTGACAATTTTAAATGAATTTATTTTAACTCTATTAAACGATAAGTTATATATTTTAAAATGTTTTTTGTTTCGTTCTTTTAAAAAAGGGTATTAATTATTTAAAAAAAATGTATTTTGTGACTAATTATTTAAACTTATTTCACACAAAGAAGTATTTAAATTCACTGACCAAATTATTAAGATAATAATTATATTCAAATTAGATGACAAACAAGTAAAATATAAAAATAAAAGTGTGTTTTCACTCACAAGTATTTTTTTACTCTTTGCGGTTGTTAAATATGCGATAGTCCCAGTAAAAATTTCACTGCCTTTAATTCTACAACAGGGTTTCACCCGGTGAATTAAGTTCAAGATTATTAAAAGTTATCTGGCAGATAAACGCACTAGGCCAGTAACAGGCACAGACTAACTAGATAACACACATAATATTAACTCTCCTGAGTAGGCAAAACTCTGGCACCAAAACTCACTGGTGAATATTCACCCGAAGTAGTATTCTAGGGTTAATATATTGTGTACAAAAAAAAGTATTTTCAATGGTACAATTCTCTTGAGCAAAAATACGTTTTGAATTTATCTCTGATGACATATGCAGAACCAGTGCCTCTATTTTCACCTAGTGTACCAAATCTACTGTTTTCCGAATGTGTTTGTTGGAAAGTAGATGAGACTACTTGCTCTTCACCTTCTTTATCTATTATAATGTTATGCAACAAGCATATACATTTAACAATTTTATCGGCACAGTCAGGCCTTACTTCAATTGCTTTTTGCAGTAGTCTCCATTTGCTATTAATAATACCAAACGAACATTCAACAACTTGTCGTGCTCGAGACAGACGCTCATTGAAAATTGTTTCTGTTGGTCCAAGTGTTGATACTGGGAAAGGTCTCATTAAGTAGGATTTCAGTGGATATGCTTCATCTCCCAAAATAACATAAGGTATTGAAATATTTGTTCCTGGTAGTGAGTTTTGTCTTCCAACACCCAATGCTCCTGTTTCAAGCTTTTTGGAAAGATTAGAATGCGAAAAAACCCCACCATCACTTTCTTTGCCATATGCTCCTACATCAATAGCAATAAACTTGTAATTTGGCCCTGCAACCGCTTGTAAAACGATTGAAAAATACTGTTTATAATTGCGATACATGCTGCCTGAGTGCTTTGGATTTTTTATGCGTATGTGTTTCCCGTCTATACATCCAACGCAATTTGGGAAGTTCCACTTATTCCAAAATCCTTCAGTTATAGACATAATGTCATCGTCTCTTGGAAATGGGATATGTACAGAATTCAATGCATCCCAAATAGCCTCACATGTCTCATGAACAATTCTTCCAACCATAACGTCTGAAATTCTAAATGAATATCCCAATGTCTTGAACGAGGAGCCTGTTGCCAAGTACCTGCAAAATGAACTTATTTTAGATTTTGCCATTACATACTATTCAACAGAAAAATAAATTTTCTAAATAGGGTTGGACGGAAATGGCATTTTAATTGCGGGACGGAAACGGGGAATGAGTCAAAATAGCAGGATTGGTACGGGAACGGAAAATTATAAAAATTACACTTTAGCCTTATTTTATAATATAATATTTTAATGGTAACTAATAACTAAAATAATGTGATAAGACTTGTAAACGCAATAACATTATTAAACGTAATATAAAAATAAAATAATAAAATTATATAATAAAAACGTAATAATAGTATATATTCTATATTTATATGTTTCTAAGTATATTTATTACATATAATTATATAAATTACCATATTATTAGTTTAATTATTAGTTCCATAAATATTTATATATATTTAGGGAACTAATAATTAAACTAATAATATGGTAAGAATTGTAAAAGCTATAACATTAAACGTAATATAAATAATATAATACTATAGTCAGATATATATACATATATAGGTATAGGTATAGGGTGTACGAATAATTTTTTTTACTAATATGTGATTTTAGTAAATATGTAATTTTTTTCAGCGGAAGATGTAAAAAAGAAATGGAGAGGACTTCGAGACACTTTTCGAAAAGAATTCCAAAAATCCAAACAACACAAATCTGGGGATGGAGCAGATTCTGTAATCATTTCCACATGGCCGTATTATAAATTTCTGCTGTTTTTATCTGATAGTATTCAGCGAAGGAAACTTCATGGAAATGTATCACCTGTAAAAGGTGCACTCAATAACGAGTCAGAATATGTCGACTCTGAATTAGTGAATGAAATGCTATTATTGGAGACACCAGACATTGCTTGTTCACAAGAATCTGTCCCACATGAAACCAAACAGCAGCCTTCTACATCGAGTATACCTAAAAATAAAGAAATTCCTCAACGAGATACATCTAACATCTATAAGCGTAAAAAATTAGGAAAACAATCTGTGGATGACCAATTCCTTGAAATAGAGAAGGCCAAGCTCAAAATATTTTCTGAAAGTGATAAAATGAAGGAAGATAGTGAGTACCAGTTTTTAATTAGTCTCCTGCCTTATCTAAAGAGCGTGCCAAATAACCGAAAACTGATAGTTAGGAATAAACTGCAGCAAATATTTATTGAAGAAGAAGAATTGGCGTTCAGGATGTCGCATTCACAGGGAAGAGTTCCGTTAGTATACGCTTCTCAGGGACCATCAAGTGTATCATCAAACTATTTAACTGAAGGATCAACATCCACACCACTGCCATCTCCAGCATCCTTAACAAACAATGAAACCTCTTTACATTTAAATACCCAATTGCAAAATCAGCCTCTACAACAGTATTTTTCACATTTCAATGATGTTACAATGTAATTCTTATATAGTTATGAATAAAATTAAACAAAGTGTATTATTGCAACGATTGTATAACTTACCTTAGAGTCACACTGAGACGTTCTTCTGGTGGAATGATTTCACGAAAATTTGAAAATTTAATTATTGATGGACTAATGGCATTTAAAATATATTCAAAAGTATCTTGAGTCATTCGATAGTAATCGAAAAACTTTTTTTTGTCTTCTCTTAAATCATTAAATAAATGATTGAATTCTCCCAATGTATTCCTTTTCGCTAATATATTATTAGTCCAACAATTTCTTCTATTTCGATTCAGTCGCCTTCTAACTAAATACGCATTTTCCAAAGTAATTATATTTTCCATTTTACGATTGTTTCCTGAAATGAAATCGTGGGTGACTGATTCGCGTCTGATATAATCGTTTCCAGTAGACGATACCATATATGCGAAATCTGACGAATTTTTTCGCCCGATTTCTGACGAATTAATTCTGACAAAAACGCAGCCAGTGGACGACTAGCCTTATGGTTCAGCCAGACTGACAAACGTGCGAACGAGCACGTGATTAGCAGATAGCTCTCGATAGTTGTTGACGAGAAGACAAAGGTTAGGATCTTGGTTCAGTGAACTGAGGGTGGTTTTTGACAAGTGATTTATTGTTGTGGTTTTCCCATCCTCTATCCGTGCTAATGCTGATTCTTATTTGTAAAGGCCTACTTTGATTATAATATTGAAGTATTTTAACATTTCAGTTTTACACACACAGACACACACTCACACACACATATATATATATTTATTTATAAAGGGTCACTCATGGAAAAGTAGCCCACCTCCTATATCCAGCAGGGGCCTCACTCTGAATTGGGGGAGGTCAATCCCCTTCCACCCATATTGTGACATGAAGAATGGGCAAGTGAACTGCTTGTCTAAAGCTTTATTGACTTACCCACATATTACAACAGATACTGAAAGTGATTGACTTCCTCCAATTCAGAGTGAGGCGCATGCTGGATATAGGAGGTGGGCTACTTTTCCGTGGGCCATTCTGTATATATAGGTATGTTTTGTGATCTTACCAATTAAATTAAGTTGTTAGTATCAAGTGTGCTAAATCTATCGATAATAATAAAAATGTCAAATTGAGAAGTTTTTCTAGTACCCAATGAACCAACATACAATAATATTGCCTTGCACTTGTAAACTAGACTGTACCGGCTCGAGCGCGCTCCAGTTTGGCCACCTCTCGTTACAACCAATGTGTTCTATTTTATTTTTTAGTCGCTCGCCCAGTCTGACCATCCCCTTATCTGATAACTAGGAAAGCTACTAGACGATTCTCACGTTTTCGTACTTCCGGTCATGGTATTTTCAGCTGTCACTTTTGATATATACTATCAATACAAATAAAATAAAACGAATAAGGTGAAATATTATTAATGAGAACACAAAAAAAATATTACATTTTCTGTTAAAATTGGACTGCACTTTGTTGCGGGCGACCCAAACGGCTAGAAAAAAACCATGCATGAAAAAAATCCACCCTTTTCTTGTACGTTTGACTAAATAAAATCCATTCTTTTTATATTATTAAAATCAAATAAATGCATATTCTTTTAATTGTGATTGCATGTTTGGTAGGCTTATAAAGTAATATTAATATAATTAATATGTACTTATTACACGTTTGCACTAATATGGACTAGTGTGTGTATACATAAATATACACATATACATATACACACATCAGACTGAATTGTTCCATCGAACTAAAGTAAGAATACATTGCTATTTCATTTTGTTTCACTCGTACTTAACATCAGTAAAATAGTCACGTAATTTGGGCACGCCCCTAGCATAGACTAAAAACTAATTACGTACAAACTGATATGAGTTAGAGTCTTTTTGAAGATGTTGATAATCGAACAATGAAACCCAGGACCAAAGCGCGGGAATAAGCGGGGTGGGGAACCTCGCAATTGTCCCCAGGGGTATTATTTTTACAAAAGCTTTTATATATATATATATATATATATATATATATATATATA
>CABFVZ010001134.1:121134-137020 GCA_902151445.1 Timema monikensis | reverse complement strand
GGGGGGGGGGGGGAGATATGAAAATAAAATCCTTATTTCAGTTTGATAGCATTATTTTAAACGGATATAATGTTGTAGAGCCTATGTGCCATTAAAAATAAATGTATATGAGTTAAAAATAAACCAATCTTAATTAATATTATTCATATTTATGATTTAAATTTTAATTCTCTTTGTTAAAGTGTTGGTCATGGCCATGCAGTAGAATCAGGCGTTGTCTGTTTTAAAGTTAAGTTAGTTTTGAGTCGTGATAAACTGATCATTTGGCTCAGGAAGTTCTCGTTAAATACTTCCACTCTCAATTAAAAAAGGTAGGCCTAATCCATGAATTGTGAAACTGCATTATAAATTAAATAAATAATCAATTAAAACAATTTTTATTTAATAAGGGAATAATATTTTGTGTAAAAATCAATTATATTATTAAATTATCTTAAACTCGACGATAATAGACAAAAAGTGTATCTTAAGGTCAAAATCAACCCTGCATGTACATATAATTTTGGATTACACTTTTCTAAAATATAAATAAGCGAACATTATAACAGTTAAATTTTTTTCTGGAATTCTCCAACTGTTTCAATTTAATTGTAATGTTTGTTGTTTGCTAGGAGCTTTTTGCGATGATTTTAAAAATAAACTTGAGGGTTGGTATCTATTTTATTGAAACGTTTGCTACAATTGCTGCATTCGTTCGTAACCAATTAAATTTTTTACTTTATATCCATTATTGTTCCCAGCCTATGGTCCGGGCCAGTATTTTATTCAACCCATTTATTTTCCGCTACTGGCTATCTAGGCCTGTAATAGCTTCATATGCCTTAAGAGTAAACCCATATTTAACCAATGATAAATTGTTGGCCATGCCGGGAATCTAACCCAGAACCCTTATTTAAGTAGACAGACATGCTAACGACTGAGCTAAGGTGTTGGATCACCTATTAAAGCATAATTTACTTTTTTTGTGTGAACCACGTTTTACCACCTGTCCGGGCTATTTTCACATTAATTACGCTAATAGGAAAAGGGACGAAGAAAGTATGTTTAAGTAGAATGGAAAACAACTAGGGAAACATATCTCAGGTCCCCCGGCTGGTATTCGATCCCTAGACCCCAAGTTACTGGAAATCCATACAAGACGAGATTTGTGCTTTGTCCATGTATCCGCCAGTGCGTCTGTGTTTTTTTATCCATCCTCTAGTCTAAAGTTTGACTTATGTTATTATAAATCAATCAACTTAAGCTTTAATAATATTCTAAAAGGTTTTTTTAGTCTTGGAATCTTCCAGATCTCAGCAAACATAGTTTGTTTCTCCACGGTAGTCAATAACCGACCACAGTTTATTAGTTTATCAGTACCAAGCCGGGTCCACGGTTTGTAATAGTAGATGGAGGGTCCTAGGATCGATACTGGTAGGAATTGATTAATTTATTTCTCCGCCAAGATACACATTAGTATTTGGACTGTTTTACCGTGGGGTAGTGTGCCTGACCCAGAGCGCTAACCATGTGTCAAACCCAGTCAATGGTCAGTTTGTACGGGAGAGTGACAATAGCTGTTCCCTAGCCGAGGTGACAATTTAACTAAGCCGGGTAGTAGCAGAGTTGAAGGGAGCGAGAACTACCACAGTGGCAAGAAGAGGGAAGTAAATATTTACAGAAATAACATTTCAGACGCTTTGAGCTTTCTTCATTTAAATAATCAATGATTCCGACTCCCTAACTCAGTGAAGTTGGAGATGCCACACGCTGCTATACTGTGCCGTCATAACGCCATTGGATGGTCACAGTGCTATTATCCCGTCATAGTACTATTGTATGGTTATAGTACTATTGTACGGACGTAGTGCTATTGTACGGTCATAGTACTATTGTACGATCATGGTGGTTATGTACCACCATATTAATGTCCCGACGCTCCTGAGAAGCGTCCATCACCAATCACAGGACCGGAAATGGTGCTAAAACCAACAGAGTGTGAGAATACGTAATTTATGTGAATTACCGGCAGCAATCGATAATAGCAATGACAGAAATAACAGCAGACCTGGTCGCCGCCGCTATCTTCAATAATTTCCACCGAAGCTGGATGGGCGTTTCCTCTCCGGATATGTCCGTAGATTAATAGGAAGAGAGTCAAGGATTTTTAACAAATTTATTAAAATTCCTTCGTAGATGATAGGAATCCAGGTTCCATTCCAGCCATCTAACTAATGTAGTGATCGTGTTTATGTTCCGTTCATTAGGTCACCGGTAATAGGGGTCCAGGTTCCATACCAGCCACTGAACTAATGTAGTTTGATTGGGTCGTTTGTTCTAAAAGTTATTTGAACTAATCTTTCTCTCTTTTTCTATTTATCCATCCTTCTCCCACACACATACAAACAATACCATTAATTTATATTAAAATTGATATTACAAAGATGGATCCTTGTGTAATGACGAATATTTTAGCCCGGCTGTGGGTTGCCTCTGCTGTCACCAAATCTAATCGATCAGCACAGTGCAATATTTTTTTTTTTAATGTTCAAGGATGAAAAACCGGGAAATGTAAAATTTGAAGCCATTTTGTGAAGTGGGTTGCATTTTAAATTGATGCACTTTAGTGCACTCAGCACTATCACACTTAGACGCCAATGTACCAAATAGAAATTTAGGGAATACCTTGAGTAGTTCACACTGCGAAAGCTCTTGTTTACCTTCTGATAAAACTTCCACTCTTCCACTGCCGAGTATAAACAGTCACTCTACTATTCTCGTCTGGACACCATTGATTCCTATTTCCTATTCTATCTATTATACTGACCATTTTAGTGAATAAACCAACTAGCATACGCTAGAAACAATTTTTAAAATATATATTTGCAAAAAAAGTTATTTAGAATCTAAAACATAATTTTGTGAAGAATATTTTTAAAATTATATAATAATTAATGTTTTTTGTTTCAGTGGTGTTTTTTTTATCAAAACGTCTTACTACCCGTTTGTGTTATACGCATATGTACTAAATAGGCGAATGTGTTGGGGGGAAAGGGAGGCCCAATTTAGAGTATGTGTATCCAAATTTGTGCGGATGTAGAGTGAAGGAAACACCATTTAGGAAAATCCATCATCAGTACACCCAACCGGGATTCGAATACCTATAGGCCCACTATCGGCAGTCTAGTCTATTCTTAGACCATACAGCCACCGAAGCGGGCTGTTTCAATGTTAGGTTGAATAAAACTTAAATACATTAACGTGATATATCTTTTCTCGACTTGCCACTACGTAACAGGTTAGAAACGTCCCAACTCACTCCCATTAAAACCAGCCTCATAATATAGTGGTCCAAGCCCCTGGCTGCTCAACAGGAGGTTTCGGGTTCAATTCCCAGCCGTTACCGATTATTTTTCTCGAAAGGGGATTAATGACCATGATCTCAAGAGTTTGGTTAGTTAGGCTTAAGTTAAGTTAAAGATCTTCAGTGGTTTCACGCCGTCATATTCATAAGCCCTTCAGCTCATCGGGACATGGAAGGAGCCTTCGTGAAAAGGATGTATGAGTAGTACATTCGGGCATCCCCTGGGCAATGGTACATTAGTACTGGATAATCCTTCGAAACTGAGCTACAGATTTTTGTATTTCAGACACGCAATTATTATTATATTTCCATTAGAGAGTGATTATACACAAGAGGCCATTCTGGCTAATGTGATGGTGGTAGTATTTCAGGTGGTGACACTTTTATCAACATGAAGGATGTTCGATATAAATAGGGAAACTTTGGTCTGAATAATTAATTCTTGGGCTGAGGATCTTAAATTGGTGTATCTCCATCCCGTGGGACAAATAAACAGAAAGTGTGAGTAGATGCAAGAACGTAGGTGTAAAATGAGTGCATTGTGATGAAACAAAGCGGTGAGATTTACTACAGACATTCTTATAACATTATCCATCTTTGAACAGTCCCTGCTACGTCCTCGGATACACAAAACACAGCTCGGGACACTATGAGCTTTGCCTTATTTAGTTTTAGGGCGCCGCCTATTTGAAGAAAATATCCTCACACTATAGTATTTACTATGGAAATGGAAGTGACTAGGATTCAACACCACTAAAATGATCCCTAACTAATTTAGAATGTTCTGTTTGGATCCTGTTAAAACCGGTCTTAATCTGTTTGAGAAAATCTAGATCTATGTTTATAACCAATAACGGTACTTTGATCTTATAAATGATACATTAATCATGAAATCTTTTTCATGATTAAGGGCTTTAACCTATAAGGACATGTTGTTAACTTTCACCTTCATTTTAGAAATTTAGAAATAATAAACAACTTATTAAATAACGCTGTGTCTTTGGACGTCTGCAGCGCGTTTCAGCGCCCCCTGAATACAAGTCATTAGCACGCCTCGGCTATTACCCTTCCCGCGAGTTGGGGAGGGGTCTCCCTTTATCCGTGCAGGTGAGTGCAGGACATGCTCTTGAAATCCCCCCTCCTCATCCTATACTATTAGAAAATACAGATAATTTAGTTTAACAGTCACACTAGCGTTGCAACCTACCTGTTCAGACAATCCAATGTTGTAATCTGAGCAGTTGTCCATATTATGAAGCGAGTGTTGACGCTACCCCAAGAGTGTGTGTGTAAAAGAGAGAGGGAATCATGTCAGATCACGAGCTCATCAGACAACGCTCACACCTAAATGTTAAACGTGAGGACCTTTGATACGGGATAATCTGCTTGTTCACGCACAGCCAACTCTTTCTCCCGCTCTGTGAGGGATATTGTTGTGCACAGGCGCTCTAAAACGGTCATTACAGACTTGTTCTCAAGATAGATAGACACCTGCTTGTAAGATAGGATGTAGATAGCTAGAGAATAAAGTTTTGTTCAAAAAACACCACCTTTCAATATCTACATTAGACTTCAAGCATTCCAGGTCCCGGCATATTAATGGGCATCTAGACCNCCCCCCCCCCCCCCACTAGACCTTAGAACACGTGACCATCATGTTCCTCGAGCATTGTGGGGGATAGTTTTATTTATTTATTTGCTACCACGGCTTGGTAGTAGCTTAAATTATACTCATACATTAATTACGCTTAAAGAGTAGTAATTAAGAAGATATCCTTTTAGAGGAAATTTATCTAAATTTTTGGAGAAGAGTGATAAACCATTTAGAAAAAAAAAACTACCCTCACTAAATTCAACCGGGATTTGAATCCCGATCTCCCTGTCACCCTCAATCCAGTCTAACACGAGAGTGATGAATTAGAGTTATACCCTCCAACCACATATGCGGGTGGTTGGATGTTGAGCTAGATTTTGGGTTATATATTGGTGTAGATATTGGGTTGGATATTGAGTTGGATGATGGGTTGGATGTTGAGTTTGATGGTGGGATGGACATTGGGTTGGTTGTATATTGGGTTGGCTAGGCTTATTCGGATAGATATAGAGTTAGGTATTAGATTGAATACATATTGGTTACATGTTGGGTTGATATGGATATTGTATCGCACAAAACATGAAATTAGATGTGTTGAAGCTGATCCTATTGTTTTGGAGATTTAACGATGATAATAATAGTAATAATAATTCTTAGCACCGAATCTTACTACCCGTTCGGGTTATACGCTAACAAACGATAATAATTTACGATTACCTTATGTTATTAATAAAGAGTTCCGCCACAACATGAGATTCAACAGAATGTTTGCATATTATTTCAACGTCCTCACATAATTGCTAGACTCTTAAGCCCAGCGCTTCGAAGGTTAAGCTCAATACACAAGATTTGACAGGAAGTACACTCTAGGGGGAGACCTCACAGCTTCCTCCAACGCTAGAAACACTTTACCTTCATCTAAACTTCGCTACTTGAGCTAGACCCGTTCCTCGCTTCGTTTACCGCCAGACTAATTATTTTTATAAGAGTTTTCTCCTTCTACTATAATCATCTTACTCCAAACTCCCTCCCCCTTGAAGATAGGCTACTGTCTGATGAGCCTATTCAAACTTCGCTCCACCTCGGCTTAGTTTACAAGAGTTTTCCCATTCGGTTGGTAGTTAAATAATTAAGAGCTTGGGTAATAAAATGTATAGCAGCCAGCATCGAACGCGGCCCACATTCGTGTGAAGGACTCCTTACGGAAACAGGTGCTTGACTTGATAGCCGGGACCGTCTCTTCGAAACAACTTTGTTCATTTGGTGTCGATTGTTGTTCATTGTTCTCTGAGGATTTTTTTTTCTTCGCCTGTTCAGGTTATATGCATAAGAATATTATTATTATTATTATTATTATTATCTTACCAGAAGACATTACGTTTCTCAGCTGATATTGAAGCATACGCAGTAATTAAGTCTGGAATGAGGTCTTATTTTAGCAACCTATTACAGGAATGCATTATTTAAACCAGACATTTATATAAAAAAATAAATGGTACGGAACTCCACACGGACTTTCTCGCTCTATTGTTTGAAACGGAGATATTTACTCAAAGCTCGTAATATATGTGAAACGAAATAATAAACACTAGCAAACCCAAGCATACATTGCACTATACTTATGTAAAACTTTTTTTTAGTCCCGGTTTTAAATTTTATAATTTTGTTTTTAAATAATTAATGTCCTCAATTGTATGTTTGGACCGATAAAAAAAGATCAATGTTGGGTCCACAAGGGTCAACACTTCGTATTCAAATTTCAACTTCCTGTTAAAATTTTCGACATTTTATTAGGTGTTGCAAATCTCCTTGCCTTCGCATTGCTATTAAATTCCTCATTTATAAATTGTGACTAATAAAAAAAGTAAATATTGATTATTGAGTCTTAAATGGATTTAGATCATTGTTGTACAAACATTTCTCCTAAGATGTTTAAGGAAAAACAACATAAACTTTTAGGGACTTACTCATATTTAATTACTCCATGGCATTGGAAAATTATTGCGTTAAAACTTAAGACGTATCTCTTTACAACTAAAGCTCACAAAATTGTATTAATATAGTTGCCAATATCTCGGAAACTGTTGAATTTATAAAAATATATTTCATATAGATTTTTTTTTAATAATACTACAATTTTGCGATGAAACCTTATTTAGTATCTCAAATATTTGCGGAGATACGGAAGTTTCTACTTCTGTAACGTACCCTAAAATTCATTTTCATGGTAAAGTTAAAATAGCCAGTTTATTTATAATCTTAATAAACACCTCGATACGAATTTTAATCAAAATCGTTAGTCGATTTTGAGAAAATAGATTTTTTCTCTTTTTGCCCTTTCTAAAAATACTCTTATTTTAAGTTTAAACAGACACAGACAGACGTCATTGCAAAGACCACTTTTTAGGGTTTGGGGGGTCTTGAGACGTCGACATCCATCAAAATTTCAGGTTAGATTTTCTTTTGCTGTCACAATACTTTTACTTATTGTATTCTAAAAGTTAAAATATATATATATATATATTTACGTACAGATTGAAAGCTATTGGTTTTATAAAAATATGCTTCTTATAAAATATTTGTATTATAAATAGACCTACATATTTTTAAAGATAAGTAATTTCATATCTCAAATAGTTTAGGAGATATTATAAAAAAAGTTAATTTACGCATCAGACTGGAGCCTTAAAGTCATTTTGCAGAAATATTGAGAGAATCCATTTTATTTGGAATATTTAGAAATGTTTAGAAATGAAATTTAATCAAAATCGTTAGAGCCGATTTTGTGAAAATCGACCTTTTCTCTTTTTGCCTTTCAGTACTACCCTTAATTTTAGGGTTAGATATCCAATTCCATAAACCCCTTGGGGACACCCTATGGAAACCCTATATACCAAGTTTTATCCAGATCGGTAAAATAGTTTAAGCCTTGAGTTAAATTTTTTTGACGATCACAATACTTACTTTCTCTACCTGTAAGATAGCGAGAAAGTAAAAAGTAGTTCTGCAAAAATAGCTCTAAAACTATTTTCGACAAAAAATTTATCCGTGAAAATAATATGAAACAATGTATTGTTTAAATGTCACGTCAAAATGTACAAAACAAAACATTTTAATTTTAAATCTATTTAACTCTACAACAATTCAGAAACTAAAATACTATTATATGAATTAAAATATAAAATCATACAAATATTGTGATAGTATTTTGCAAACAAATACGTTTACTTGTTGTTTGCAGTTCCTCAGTTTAATTTATACCTATTGTTTAAGATGAACATTCAACAAGCTAATGAAAGTTGAGATATTCTGCTGATCTAATATCGCTCCACCAAAGTGAATAAAACGTTTGCATTGTTGTACTGATGGAATGTGAAGAAACACGGAATGACGGGATTGAGATTCCAATAATCACTTCCACGCTGGACTAGAACAGAAGTTGTTTCCCGCCGTTTTAAATTAGTCAGCGATCTTATATTATGACGGTTACATTGGGAACATTGTTCATACCGTTAAAGAACTACACTGAAAAATGACTCAGAGAAAAAATGACTAAGAGAGTTAAGAAGTTGTTGTGTACAACTGCACGTTTCACGTTAAGTTTATTTTGAACGCTGCGATTCAAATTTTCTAGCTAGTAAAAAATGCCGCTAGTAGAGTATATTAAAGCGTTAACACATTTTAATGCAAATATTAATACATTATAATTAAAATTAATCACGTAAGTACCTAGAACTGAACTTTTGTTTGAATAAATATAAAATATTAGCGATACCACCACTCAAGATAACGTTGATTCTTTTTCTAAGCACTATCCTTACTATCACAGACCAGGCTCTGTCTCAGGGGTCAGCAAACCTTTTCTGAGGGGCCGGATAGTACATTAAATAGGTTAGAAAATCGAGGCTATTGTTAATTACTTATACATACTTATACTTATAAAGCAGACTGCTTTATTATTTAATTCAATGACAAAATAATCTTTACTTCACTGTTAATTAAAAATGCAACATTCAGAGACAACTTTTCTCTTCTTACCTAATGACATGATGGGTATCTACTGGTAATTAATTAAATATACCAATATTCACAAATGTAAACTCTTGATTTGTGTGAATAAGAAACGCGTTGTGCTCAAAACACTGCGAGTGCAAGAGGTATCGGTGACAGCGTGTGGTGACTACAGTGCAACAGATGGTCGCTCTCGCAGCTACACATGCGGCTTGGAAGCGGTCATAGAGAAGACGCCAACAATGGGTATGGCTCCGTCACATTAACACTACTCAATGGATACTGACTGACAGCAATGTCATGATTCTGTCCTGTTCTGTCACATTTAATAATCAACCTAGGCTCAATAACAGGGGGTTCCCCATGGCACGTGTTTTTCTGGCCCTTGATTTAGCTGGTCAGATGTTTCTTTGGACACCATAGACATGTCAGAGGTTGTAACGTTATTTGCCACCCTACCATGTTTCTACTTTTTGTGAATAGTTAGTTTCCAATTTAATTTCGTTTGAAATTAAGCACTTCAAAGTTCGCCCACCGCTTAACACGCTGTATTGCCAGCCTGACAAATAATACTATTTTCATCCATTTAATAAAATAAAAGGACTGAAAGAACAACGTATAACATTGTTTTGAATAATTTAAATAAGTAATTTTGACTTAATGAATAACACTTACCTTTTATTGGACATATTAATTATCCTTCTAAGAAGTTTGTTGACACTTCTTCTATTTATTTTGAATGTCAGCCATGATTGATTTCAACGCATGTGCAAATCTGTCAAACAAGTGAGCGGTGGGTCTCGTGATTGTAGAAGAGAAAACAAGGCAAGATGTAAATAACTCCAAACTAGCGCGCTTTTTCAATTCTGACAGATAGAAATAAACATTTAATTCTTTAAGAAAACATTCATTGGAATATATTTCAATATTTATATTAAACCTGAATTGTATTTGATTTTATCCCTAGCTCATAGCCAAAATTTTATCTTTTGTTTTTAATATATTAGTTTTCTCCTTGGACTTGGAAGTAAAGAATAGAACATTTTTTAAATTTGATTTTGGAAGACTTTCTGTAGGAGACTGGGTCTTCTTCCTCGGTGTTGGTCTAACATGGAGCTGAATCTGTGGAGCTCTTAATTTAATTTATTTTTAAAGTGAAGTAATGGTTGTAAAGTAAAGTGTATCAAATGGAAAGCTAAGTAGATGTGCAAGAGCTAGACTGTTTATTTTTTTAAGAATTATGGACGAGTTAACATTAATAAAGTGAAACAAATTTCTGAAGTTGGTGTTGTTTCAGTATGGACTAATTCATGGGCGAGGTCAAGCCAACTCTTAAACTTTAGTCATATGATTTTTTTTTCTTTTATTAAATATCAGAATTCATGTAAGAACTTTCAGAAAGACTATCTAATTCAGAGAATTAATTAACATTTTATTTTATGTCTAAATAATTGTATTGATTTTTTTCTCTTCTTCCTTTTGTCTCAACAATACTATTTTATTTTGTCAAATTAGAATTATAACTATCCGGAATTTCACAGTTAGGATTAGGATGTCGTAAAAAAGGAAACAATAATAAACCCACAAAAGTTCCAATTAATGTTATTTTATACATTTATTTTTATTGTAGTCTAAATTACATTAAATTTCAACAATCCATTTTTATTTAAATTGCTCAGGTTTTATTTTAAGTATTCCCCAGTGGTCTCGAGTATTAAGAGTCGTCGTGTCACTGTCTGAATTAGCTGAGGTAAATGTTTTTATTATTATTATTACTATTTTTCTCCTAGATCCTAGGAGAGGCGCTCAACAAATAGCACAATTTTTATACATCTTGACATTAATTGTTATGTAAACAAGATTCAGAAGACACTAATACTAGACACAGAAAATTATAATTTATATAATACATTACATTTTTTTGATGAAATACTACAAGGTCTGCTAGCTAATAACACTATTGATGGCATAAGACTTGTAGACAAGGTTTGAAATGCTAGCACTAGATACCAGTAGCAGTCATAGCAGATAGCAACAAATATCCCTTGTCTTTACATACTTATGTACTGGTTATTATTAAGGCGCTGCACTGTAAGATTAGCTAATAATGCATGTACTTTTCCCATATTTCTTTTTAATAAACAATTATCCGCATCAATGGTCTAAGCCAAGGGTCGGCAGTCTCTTTTAGGCCCCGATCAACTTACAAACAATCAAAATGTGTTTTTTCAAAGTAAGCTACCAACTTAAACTTAAAATTATTATAAAATCGCATAACCCTACACAACTATCATGAGACATAAGAAGCTTGGACATGTTTGAATACTGGATAGTCATCAAAGGCAGTGTGTTTCAATGGCAATATCATTTTGTATTGTGATGATTTTAATTTAAAATGTAGCAAAATTGAGATGATTAAATAAAGAATTAAATGTTTGTGTTTTATCTTCAGTATCTATCCCAAGGAGAAAATTAGTTTAAGATAAATCTCGAAATTGGTTCTAGTTTTCCAAACATCGCAAATCTTCAAGCAGATTTAAGATAATTGATGATTTTGAATTTTTTTCAGTTAAAATTATTAACCACCTTTTGAAGGAAGTAAGTGATTTAAATCTCTTTTACGAAAATTTGTTCTCCAATCTGTCAATTTTACTGAAAATGGTGAAACAGCAGAAATCATGTTTATGATATTTTGTCTTCACCTGCAGTCCCAAATTTAGTCCAGTGAACTTATGGTATCAGTAAAGAATGGAAAATATATTATTAATCCTAAATCATCCTGTTCTAGGTTGTAGATCATAGCCATTTAATTTAGAAAATCTTTTATTTGAAGATGTAGTTTTTTTAATAATCGAGGGAATTTGCATTTAGATGAATAACAATTATGCAAAGAAGTTGCTTTACATACTGACCATCCAATTATTCTGTAAGCTCTCTGAGCAATCTCTATTTTTAATTCCCGTGTGTTGTAAATAATTTTTCAAACAACCTTTATGACATTTTCTATAAGTAAGCCTTTACCGTAAAGAGCTTGAGCTTGAGTTGTACACTTAAAGTTCATAAATGACGGAAATTGTTAATCTGTTTGAAATAACGAAATAAAGACCTCACGAATGCCCTGACAATTCACTTGTTTCCTCTATGGTTATGCTGGTTGATTTTGTAACAGGCAAAATTACCTCAAGTATGTAATAATTGAACTTGGCATAATTATCTGCTCATGTAGTTGTTTCCATTATTAGTGTGATTTTACAAAATTCCTCTTTACTTGAAAAATTAGTGAAGCTCATTTTCACCAAAAATAATCTTAGTTAAACTGTGCTAACATTAGAATTTTATTCAATCATCTGTAAATTGTTAGCTAAAAAAAGGATTATATACCTGCCTTAAGTTGTTTGATTAAATCTGTGGCCATGATCTCGAATAAACGTGTCAATGCACTCTGATAGTTGGATAGAATCAATAAAAGCACTCAATAGATATTTTTTATTTTGAACTTAGCAAATAGTTCAACAGCAGTTTCAGTAAATGCCTCCTTTACGAACTCATCATCAGTGAAAGTTTTGTTCTCTTTAGCCAGCACATGAAATATTTGAGAGAAATTACAGTTGCAGCAAACCACTTCACTAAAAGCCAAATACTACCTAGAAAAAGGGCAAGTTCACAGTGCTAAATATTTTAAACAAATCTAAGTCTCTAAACACAGCTTGTATCTGACGTTGATATCAGATCCTAAGCCTGCACTTGTATATCTAGGACTTACATCTCTAACTCTTCGTTTGCTACTATACAACACATCGGAACACACTAAAATTACCAATTATCACCGATCACGCTTATTTTCGTCACTTTCAAAAGGTTTGTAAAATTTAATATATTTCCAAGTTTAGAAAACCCTCATATCAACTTTTAATTAAGAAGTGGTTTTCGATCGGTCGATCACGATCAACTCTCTCTCAAACCCTGGCTAAGCTCTATCAATAGCCCGGACTTTCAGTGATTATAAGACCAGACATAAATCCTAGATTAATGTCCTAAAATGTTTTTTCCTTCAAATGGCCCTTTACGCAAATGCATATAAGTCTTTTCTAAATTCTACTTTACTCCTTTCCACGCCATCCATGTTACGGTTGTGTATATGTATACCCCTAACGGGTAGTAAATAAAATCCTAAAGAATAGAAAAAGTAAAAAAAACAATACATCTTATTAATCGTTCGGGTTAAACCAGCATGTTACTTAAGCTAGTGGGATAGAGATTAGAAAGATAGAATTTTAGAGGAAATGTACATGCATTTGCGTGAGGGAAAGTGGAAAATCTTGTAGGAAAAGAAACATTTTCAGTACACCCAACCATAATTAGAGCCCCGATCTCCTCGTTACCGGCAATCCAGTCCAACTTGAGAATGACGCGTTAGACCATGTGACCACCAATACGGACACAAAGTAAACTAAATGAAGACGTTTCGCCGTTGTCATAATATCTCAAAATAACTAATAAATTTCTTAACTCTAGAATAACAAGGCTATAACTAACAATTTTGTGTAAAGTGTCTCAATAACAAAAGCTTTGTTTACACCTCTCTATTTGTATTAATTTGAATTACATCGTTGGGCGAACACAATAACTAGAAGAATGCCAAAGTTCTATATTTCTGCTTTGTCTTAAAAAAAATACTTGGACAGTGTTTAACTAAAATATTTATTTATTGGTTTTATAACTTTTTTCTCATTGGTCTGCCGTTTATCTGTAAGATTTAAGATACAGTTTTTAATCTCTACTCCCAATAAAAAAAAGTATCACAGTCCTTTAAAAAGGTTCTATAGAATGGTTATTTTGTGTTACTTAATAATAAATACACTGTATTGAATGAATAGCATTAAAATCAAAATTAGTTGTGAAGGCCTCATAAATGTGCTAAAAAGTAGATAGATAAAATATATAGTGATTCTTCTAAAAAAGGACCATTGCAAAAAGCTACTAGAGACATCCAACTTTAAAAAAAAATCAAGGGAGAACTAAATACTCTAAATAGCTTTCAGAGGCAGCTGGCCTTCAATTGATTTTTGGGGGAGGACCATTCCAACTAGCTACTAGAGGAATTAAATTTTCCAATGAGTTTCCAGGATAGGATTATTCCTAACAAATAGATTCTATAGGAATTCAACTTGCACAAATTTCCAAAAAGAACATTCCAAAAGATTTCTATAGACACCAAATATTTTTTTTAAAGGAGGTGGACGCCTCCCTCATTATTATTTCCAAATTATGTACTAATACCAATCCCCAATTCCCTTACACAAAAAAGAAAACGTTCTGCCACCGCTGTTAGAGTGAGCTCTACACGACTAGAGAGCTTATTTCGACCTGCCAGTTTATTGTTTTACCTTTCCTTGCCTTGTCACCTACTCGGTTGCTCTTAACTCTCTTATATACAATACATAGTGGCTGCTAAATAAAGGTCATACCCAGGAAGGGTCACACTCCCCCCTCCCCAACTTAAAAGTATATATAGTGCTTTATATACTTCTTAAATAATATCAAAATAAATAGAGGTACAGTACAAGAAAACATATCTAGGCCTAGTAAATATTTTATTTCACACGCTTAACCAATGCTTAGCAAAAATATGCTTGTAAACCATAATTCTCAGATAAGTATTCATAAATACACTATAATAATATAACATACGTTATTAAAAATAATATTACAGTAAATGTTAAAGTGAAACTATGTATCACATTATATCGTAACAAATACTCCGTGAAACCATCACTGCTGAGAGCACTTACCACAAGTTTATAATATTATTATTATTATTATTATTATTAGCACCGCGTCTTACTACCCATTCGGGTTATACGCACTTACGCTAATGTGTAATGGTAGGGTGATTGTGAGATGAAATGAAGGACCTACAGTTTAACGTGGAATCCGAACCACGGTGGAGGCCTAGCATTCCTCACATTCACACGTTGTGATTAATACACGTCAGAGGGGAAGGAAGGGTTTGGAAATCAGATAAAGCTGTGCCAGGGCCGAGGATTGAATCCTGAACACCAGCACAGAAGTCTGACACCTTACCCCTAGACCACTATGTCACCCCATATCAGTGTTGTTTAGAACATTGTAATTCCAAGCTAACGATTTGTGTGTATTTAAATCAACCTATTGACTATAAATGTTCCAGCAGGCTGAACGTATTTTATCTTTGTGGCGTAAGGCACATTACATACTAAGCTGAGAGGTGGTAATCACATCCCAGTTTGAAAGTAAGGTCTAAAGGGGGAGGTGGGTCCATTAAACGCTCCGAGGAGGAATAGAATTCGTCGTGCCCCGGATCTTAAAAGACAACCCCACCCCCGTAATGACGCCATCTTGAAAGACCGTAAATTTGAAACGTTTTCACTCGTGTATAATAGCTGCAAATTAGGGATCAAATAGGACATCCTCCACGTGATAACTAATTCCATTGCCACCCCTCTTTTCCATAATGGGATAGTTTCCCTCAGACCACTTGACGTTCTAAAGAGAAGGGAATTTAATTTCGCTAAGGTTGGTAATGGGCTGTATAATTCAGGAGGTGAGGGTACGATGTTGATGCGGATCTAAGTATCACCTTTATTCCCGGGGAGTAATAAAACGGGTTGTGGACCTTCTCGGGGGAAATTCAGGGCCGTGGCACGTTCTTGGAGACAGGAACCTTCCCAACCTCTGTCAAGGTCGAGAGCACTAGGTGCTGATCTTAAGAACAAGTTGGCCAATAGATCCTGGGGACTTGTTTTAGACCTTTGGTCAGTGAGGAGTCTAGGTGAAACTCCCAGGTAGGAGATGAATAGGGCCATGTCCACTAAGTACTGTACAGTATGTTCCAGGCACTAATAACCCAGACATACAAGGTAAAAAAGTCAATAATATCCTTATTTTCTTTTCAAGTC
>CABFVZ010001134.1:105463-120983 GCA_902151445.1 Timema monikensis | reverse complement strand
ATTAAAAAATTTTTTCGCTAAAAAAAAACCCCAAAGGCCTAAAAGATTTGGGGTGAAAACATTTAAAAATCCCCCTTCCATCCCCCCCCCCCCCCCCACGTCTTACTACCAGTCAAGGCTAAATACATTTAATAAAAAAAACTGTAAGGAGGTAAAAGGTAGATTTGAGAGGAAACTTGCGTGGAGAGAGTGGAGAGTCATTTATGAAAAATAGCCCTCAATACAACCGGCAGAGGTTTAAACCCCGTCCTTCCCGTCATAAGAAAACTAGAATAAACTATTTAGATGTTTAAAATGCGTGACAACTGTCGAGGGTTGGTCACTACTAATACCATGAATAAACCTGCAAGTTCGCCCATGAATTATTTTAGAATAATGTTTATCAGTCAAATTGTATCTGATGATTATAAGTTTATTAAAACTCCGAATAATGAATGGTCCCTGAACATTTGCAAGTGTTGTTTGTTCAGGAACGTATGGGAGGATACACCCTTATCCCAACAGATACGTGAGGAACATACCAACCAACACCATAAGGAGAAAGGACTCCAAGCCGAGACTTAACATATTCCAAACGAGTCCACGCGCTTTTTTATTTTATTTTGGTTTTCTCCTGTTTCTGAATGTACAGCCCTTACGGTCTTTTTTAACATTCCCTTGTGGCTTTCTGTGGATACATTACTTCCCAGTGTCATCCATTACGCTACCTCCTTCTGTCTATCCTCTCTCTCTCTCTCACCCACTTCGTACACTGTATATACCCCCCCACCCCCACCTCACCTACAACGTAGCCAGTGCAGGAATAAAACCAGCAAGAAGTCGAGAGCTCTTGGAAATTAAAACGGAATATATATATTTTTTAAATGAAAATGAAATACTGCCCACGTTGGTAAAAAAAAACATGACATTTTGAATCTGTTTGATGTAATGGCAAGTGTCCTCCTGAGTTTATTGGTGACCACTAGTTATTATTTTGTTCCTACAAGTAAGTGTGTGAGGCACTGACCTTGTCATCAGTAAGCAAACCGGTGTAATGTCGGAGAGGGGGGGGAGGAGGGGTTAATGTCCGAAACCATCAGAAGAAAAACAATGTTTTAAAAGTTTACCGCACCCCTTTAATTAGAGATGGAAAACATAGCCGTTTTTAATTTGAGGTTGTTTTTAAATAGGAAAAGAGCTATGCAATGCATGCACAACTTTTGTTAACATAATTAGGTCATGTAAATGGTACCAAAGTAATGTAAGGTAATATAAACTTAATTATATGAATTAATGGTAAAATATTCATGTAAAGTTAATTTGAGTTCTAGTAATAAAACATAACATTCTATGATTGTGTACTCTCTGGTTTCAGTAGCGTGTAGGTGTGTTTATCTACTTAGTCCAAATACTAAATATAGGACTAGTCTCTACAGCGATCATATCCCCAGGATAGGAGGCTGGAATAGTTATGGAAATATAAATAAGTATAATATAATAGAAAATACAAATAGGAACTAAATGTTAACATTATTTCTTATAATCCATTCACTATAACATCATACGATCAGTTAAGTGTTAAATTAATGGTCTGGGGCCTGGTTGTTAAGTTCATTCTATAATTATAATTGGTTTTGAACCCGCCTTAAAACAAATTTCACTTGAAAAATTGAAAACAATTTTTTTTAAGGATTTTAATCTCGAATCATAAATTTTCTCGAATCCTCTAATATATAAAATCCTTACATATTCGAAGGATTCAAGGGCCTATACCTAATTATTATCATATGGTTTTACAAGTATGATACGCTTGTTGCTGTGTGATAGAACCTCTTTGCTGGAACCTGTTAACGTTGCTCAAGCTTCTTTGAGCAACACCTACCTGGAGAGCCACGTACAGCCTCAACGTCCTTCGACTAGTTACAGTAGCCCCATGGCTTCTTTGGTGCTGACTGACAGCTCACAGCTAAAAGCTTTGAAACGTTACCAGACCAAATTATGTATCCCTACGCCAAACCATATGATTTCCAAAACATGTGTTTAGCAGCTGTCATTTCTGACAGTCAAAATTTAGGTATATACCTCAATGTTGACTGTCAGAAGTCATCTGTGAGCTGTCAGTCAGCACCAAAGAAGCCATGGGGCTACTGTACCTTAAACCTAGCAGAGGAAAACTACCGAGACTTCAGCAGATAATTCATCACTGTGAAAGGAGAAACCCGAATTTTCCAAATTATTCAATTTTTTAGAACAATTAGCTTAGACACGGTAGCGACTGAGATAAGGTGTCTGACTAGCTAGCCATTGGTAATCGAACTCCAGTCTCTCTGGTTCAGTAATTCTAAGCGCTCCTCCAGTCAGCTACTCAAGAGCTCACTATTTCTAAGTTTGTCGTAAGGTTTGTGTTTATTTGTTGGCTCTAAGATACAAACGTTTGTATCTCGGTATGCCGGCTCCAAGGAGGAGTTGTCCGGTTGTTTCCCTGCCCCTGACAATTAATGTTGTCCAGAGAGAGAGAGAGAGAGAGAGAGAGTCCTAGTACACTCACGTTTGTAGCTCAGTATGCCGGCTCCATGGAGGAGTTGTCCGGTTGTTTCCCTGCCCTTGACAATTAATGTTGTCCAGAGAGAGAGAGAGAGAGAGAGTCCTAGTACACTCACGTTTGTATCTCGGTATGCCGGCTCCAAGGAGGAGTTGTCCGGTTGTTTCCCTGCCCTTGACAATTAATGTTGTCCAGAGAGGAAGGTAGAGAGAGAGAGAGAGAGAGAGTCCTAGTACACTCACGTTTGTAGCTCAGTATGCCGGCTCCAAGGAGGAGTTGTCCGGTTGTTTCCCTGCCCCTGACAATTAATGTTGTCCAGAGAGGAAGGTAGAGAGAGAGAGAGAGAGAGAGAGAGTCCTAGTACACTCACGTTTTTCTCCCCTTGCTTGGTAAGATGCAATTGAGTTATTGGGACAAGGTAACGTGGTGCGGTCTGCATAGGGACAAGGAATTGTCGCAGCTGCTGAGCCTTTATATTCCAGGCCTTGAGGGTGTTAGAGGGAGTAAAAAAAAACCTAAGCTAAAAAAAGTCATTTAAAAATTGAATTACGCAGGAGGAGAATATAACAATAGAAACAACAACAAAAAAAACAGCTACATGAATCTTTTTAATTTAATTAGATATTCCTTCTTTTATTAGTTGTAAATCTGGTTCACTTTTTATCGCTTTACCTCGTTTGTAATTCAAATGTTTAGCTGGAGATGCGGAGGGCAAAATACGATGAAAAAATAAAACTTCAGGAAAGTTATTTCAATATTTAGGGAAGTCTGTTACAATAATACCTTAACGCTTTATTACTACTATTATTATATTTTATTTTGTTTTGAGTAAGGTTTCACCTCCCCCTCCCCCTTTTCCCTCCATCTATTAGTGTTAACGCGACTAATTTATTTTCGATGTATGTGCTTTAGTGGGTTTAAGAAATCTAGGTACTCGAACCGCACCAGAAGTACGAGTTAAAGAACCAACATCCGCATTGTTCAGACATATACACTATGATTTGATCTTACACCTGCAGTAACCAGGACTATATATTGCACCTGTATGACAAATATTTGTAAATAGCACCTTCAGAGATCAGGATAGGATGCAGCACTTGTAGGAGTCAGGTATGACTACTAGGCCTACACGTTCTAGGGCCAGGGATGAATACTACACCTGCAAGGACTAGGGATGGATATTACTCGTACAGGAACAAGAATTGGAACTAGCATCTGCAGGACCATACATTAATATTATACCTGCAGAGATCAAGGATGGATACTGCGCCTACAGTAAGCAAGGCTGTATCCTAAACCTACAGAAAGCAGGGCTGGATCTTACATCCACAAGAAAAAGGTTGTATGATTCATCTACAGTAACGGAGTAATATAGTTTACAACAGTCGCACAACTTGGAAACATTTAAACTTTGAGAAATAGGATACATATAAATTGTACTATATTGTTTCCGCTCTTGATTTTGGAATATTACAATTTAAGAGGTTGGAAGGGAAAGAAGGATACGTTTGTGTAAACAATGTCAGTATTTTAAGTTCTGCTCTTTCCCATTCTACTATTTACAAAGTTTGACCTCTCTTCCAACATTCTTATTTGGAGGATTTTCTCTTTTCACATCTCTCTAACCATACGGGTTGTACGTTTATATGTTAGATATGATAATGTGGTAGGAATAAGGATGGTATAATTTATGATAAATATTCCCGCATTTGCGTGAAGGGAGAGTGAGAAACAATTTGGGAAAAAACATCCACTGTACACTCAACTGGGTTTTAAGTCTCGATCTTTCTGTCTTCGGTAAGTCAACCTATTGCAAGAATGACGCCTTGGGACTGAGAAACTATGTGACCATCAAAGTGGGTTGGAGGCAATATATATTTATTCCAAAACAATACCTTATTTTGGAATTTGAACCCAGGACACGTGATCTTGCTGGCACTAATTCCAGTCTGGTTTATTTAATATGGAGCAATTATTAAAACCAGGATCTGCTACCAACTTAGGAACAGGAACATTTTTATAGGTACCTTGAGATATTGCTCCGTCTCTTGTCAAGAACGTTCAGGCGTTGTATTCAGATGACGATCAACCTCCTTGGGGTCACCTTGGTTCAAAACCCAATGTGATCAAAAGTCGAGTTTCCTCATGGTGGGGTCGTTACCAACAGAATGGGTAGGAAGTGTATCGGGTGTGAGAGACAGGTGCGGCTTAGTACGAGGTATCATAATGACAGTTCTCTGTTACTGGGTCAACCGACCCTCTTCATCCCCTTCGCGAAGAGGTTACACAAGTGTGCCAACTCCTTTAATCACAGGGGAGTTGAGGGGACTTTTGAGTAGAAAGGTTTCTCTTGCCAACCGCATGGCGACTGACCCGCAGGGCAGACCCTGTGATTGATTAGACCCCCTACTAGTCTCCCTGGAGGGTTCAAACCCCCGATCCCTTTCTTCACCCCTACAAGAGGTAGAGAGGGGGTTTATGTGAAGAGTGAATGGCGACAAGCATGTCACAACTCACCATCTTGGATACTGTGGTATCAGGCCCACCATTTTGTCCATGCAACTGCTGCTATCTAGCGGTATCGTTTAGAACTAGTTCTCCATACGTCGTGACAATAGGCAGGGCAGTATAAGATTATTAGTCGTATTTATACTACAAGATAATCTGCTAGCATCGTGATAAGGGAATAAACCATTAGTTTTAAGTACTAAGCAAGGGTTAAACGAGCCAAGACGTTCTCCTTGAGACAAAGGCCAGTTTCTTTTGAGAGTCTTGAGTTGTAATCCCAGTGAAATAGGTTATTCTGAGATGTGTTTATGATAGGTGTATAACTATGATACTATGCTAGGACGCTCTTGTAGGGCTCTTAAGCTGACCTGAAATATTAACAATGCCGAACATTAATCATGACCAAAACGAGTGACGCAATTTGGTGTTTTATTAAACGAGGCACATGAAATTGATCAACCGGCCAAACCACGGCCTCCTTCTTTGTTTCTGTTTAAAATTTCCTGCTAGGAAAGGCAGGCGCGTAATTTCCGGTCCAAGCACATCCTATCAAATTAATATCCGCTGCCCGGCGTGCGAGATTTTAATTGTAGCTTCTCCTCCCCTCTGGAGCCGTTCATCATCGGAACGCGGTTAATTGCCCCCTGAGCCATTGTAGCCGGTGCGGGCGGTGACGTCACAGCGACTCATTAATTAGAGCATATCTGTGGTGTATCGTCAGATACGTCAAGTGGATGACAGAGAGAGGGCGCCATGTAGGGAAGAAAGAAGAGAGAACTATCCAGCAATAAAAAGTTCGAGGGTGGAGAATATAGAACTAGTTGGAAACTAGAGGTCAGGTTGACCAATCTCCGGAGGTAATGGAATTCCTTCCCATTTCAATATCTCACGGATTTATATTTTGTATCGTGCTGGTTTTTTTTTAAAGAACGTGTTTTGTAAAATAATAAAAACACTCTGTTTATCAGAAACTTTACTCAATAAAATCCTATAGTTGTCCACAATAATCTAAAAACATGGCAGTAGAAAGAACGAAAGAAATAACGCAGGGATCGAATATTAAATGAACCAAATAATTAGTATACTGTGTATGCCATGGTAAGAAAAACAACAACAGTTTATTCTGGCTTCTTGCCACTAAGTCAGGGACGAGTGGTAGAGCAAGCAGTTAGGAGTTAATATAGAACAGAACTAGCACTAGGGACTAGGAGTTAATATAAAAAATAAAGAACTGTAAGGGAAGTTAAGGAACTAGGAGGTAGGAGAGTAGAAAAGAAAGTAGTAAGGAAAGATAAAGAACTAAGAGGTAAAATAGAACAAGAGAGCGTTGTAAGCAAATAAAAGGGACTAGGAGTTAAAATAGAAAAATAAGAAGTTGTAAGGGAAGTTAAAGGAATAGGAGGTAAGATAAAACAAGAGAAAGTTGTAAGGGAAGATAAGGAACTAGAAGGGAAGATATAACAAAAGAGTTGTAAGGGAAGATAAGGAACTAGAAGGTAAGATAGAACAAGAGAGTTGTAAGGGAAGATAAGGAACTAGAAGGTAAGATAGAACAAGAGAATTGTAAGCGAAGATAAATAACTAGAAGGTAAGATAGAACAAGAGAGTTGTAAGGGAAGATAAGGAACTAGAAGGTAAGATAGAACAAGAGAGTTGTAAGGGAAGATAAGGAACTAGAAGGTAAGAGAGAACAAGAGAGTTGTAAGGTAAGATAAGGAACTAGAAGGTAAGATAGAACAAGAGAGTTGTAAAGGAAGATAAGGAACTAGAAGGTAAGATAGAACAAGATAGTTGTAAGAGAAGATAAGGAACAAGGAGGTAAGATACCACAATAGACGGTTGTAAGGGAAGATAAGGAACTAGAAGGTAAGATAGAACAAGATAGTTGTAAGAGAAGATAAGGAACAAGGAGGTAAGATACAACAATAGACGGTTGTAAGGGAAGATAAGGAACTAGAAGGTAAGACAGAACAAGAAAGTTGTAAGGGAAGATAAGGAACTTGGAGATAAGATACAACAATAGACGGTTGTAAGGGAAGATAAGTAACTTGGAGATAAGATAGAACAAGAGAGAGATGTAAGGGAAGATAAGGAACTAGAAGGTAAGACAGAACAAGAGAGTTGTAAGGGAAGATAAGTAACTTGGAGATAAGATAGAAGCAGAAAAGAAAGAGAGATGTAAGAAGAGAGATCGAAGGCTAATGGAGATGCCAGTAATTCCCAGGTTTTAATCCGTGTGCTTAGAAGTTAATGAGGTTCGATCACGAACAGACCAACCCAGCAGGGTCTGGCTATCCATCATCAAATACGCCTGTGAGAGAAGTAGACAAATGGCCACGCATCCGTCCCTTACAGTCTAAGCCATGCTACCTCCCTCTCTAATCACCGGCTTTATTAATCAGTGGTTAATGTCTCAGAGATTTCTGATGGGGCAAAGGTTGATGGGCATAGGTTGATTTAGATTGTATTAATAATACATGTATTCACAATATATAACGTGAATAACCAGTTAAAATGTTAGCTATAATAATAATAATAATAATATTTTTTACGCTGGCAGGCACGCGGAATAATGTCAGGCTCGTCTAGTCTGATTTGCAGGTGACCTGGAGATCATTGCTCGAATGCCGGCTGAGTGTATCAAAAATGTTTTTTCCTCAATAATTTCCCATTTTTCCCTTAGGAAAATCCAGGTACATTTTCTCTAAATTCTACCCTATTCATTCTTACCAAATGAGCAAAATCAATCTATCCGTAAGAGCCTGGGTAGCTTATAAGACATGGTGGAATAAATCAAAAACATTTATAGGAGATAATATACTATGTATTTTAATTCATTTTCTGGATCAAGTAAATTTGGAGTAAATTGTATTTATTTTTTTACTAGAGTTTTTTTGCGGCCTCGCTCGCATTCAAGTCTGATGGATTAACCCTCTTTTTCAGTGAAACATCTAAAGTTTAAACTACCAAAAACCCTATTTAAGACACAATTGATGCGAGGGAGACGCTCTTTATGTCTATGATACCACAGATTAACGAATACCTGTTTTAAAGAATCAACATAAATCATTTACATTTTTTAAAGTCCCTGAATTGGGAATGGTTCTGCTACGTGGATGCATTGTTGCAATGGACACCAAAATATATAGTTTAAATTGGTACAGTCCTTACATCGAGAATGTCTCTATTATATAGAGGCACTGTTACAATGAACACACTGAGAAATAATTTAAATTCACTATCCATAAAACAAAAATAAAGTAAATTGAAAGAAGCACTTATAGTAATCGCCCTAACATATCAAACAAAATTGTGTTGTTAGCTTGGAACCAAAAAACTAAAATAAATAAACCTAATTCGCATGCAACACCAGAGAATTAACGAAAACATACTTTGTGACTTTAGCTGACAATAATAATGCCAAAAACGTGCATAATAATATCTTTCTTACTACATTTTTATTCTTTATCCCAAAACATTCGCTGCCAAGAAGATTTATAGTTAGTTTGTTGACCTTTCCAAACCCTTAGTTGCCAAGGAAACTTACAAAGAAGATTGATATATTATTGGTTTATTGTTTTGAATTGTTACAAATTCAAGACGCATTATGTAGTCCCACTAACAGTAGGGTTTTTCGACACTACTTCGATCGCTGGTGAGATATCGTGATGATATGTAGCTTAGCCTGCCTGAAAAATAAATATTGTACTACAAAATTAGACGTGCCATCTCAATCCGATGAGTACTTTTTGAGTTTGCTGGCAACAGACAGACAATCGAATGTACATAAGTATCTTAGAGTTTTATTATAATGTTTAGACAACAAACTATCTTAAACCCACAACTAGCCTGATAAATCAAATCAAATTGTTTTTATTTGTTTGATAAAAGTACACATGTTTAGAAAATAATATAAGTTTTTTTTAAATTCAATAGGTTCTTACAACTTAAAATTATATATATGCAATTATAATCGATTATTTCCCATTATAATAACACACAATTATCAAACTTCTGAAATACAATCTAAGTTTTTTTAGTACCACCTTTCACTACCTGTTCAGGCTATACGCAGGTGTACTAATCACGCTAATGAGTTAGGGATAAGAAGGTTGATTTTAGAGGCCGTGTAAACGCATTTGCGTAGAGGGAGAGTGGAAAAACCTTTTGGAAAAACACCCTCAGTACATCCAACCGGAATTCGAACCCCGATATCCCTGCCATCGGAAATATAGTCCAACATGAGAATAACGCCTTAAACTATGCGGCCACCGAAGCAGGTCAATCCAAATTCAGTAAAAAAAACTCGGAGTGTGTAAATATAGAAATTATGTAAAATAAAGTGGATTTTTTTTTCAAAGTTAAGTCTATTTGTAAAAAAAATAATAATTCATCAACCATTGGTTTTTAGTCCGGCCTTCCTTGTTTCTGCACTCTTTCTCAACACTGTCCCGTACAATAGCGTTATTTCCAGTGCCGACTTTTAATCTCGAGTGAGAGTAACAAAACATGATGTATCACCGCCATCCATTGAAGTTGCGATGTCAATTTCCCAGAGAAGATACAAACTACGGGACTGTAAATACTTCAAATAATGGATGTTCAACGGCTGGGGGATCGCACAAAGGAGTTTTTATTAATGACCGAGAGCCATTCATAACCTCACTTTCAACTTTCAAATAATTAGTTTTCTAGCAGTTGTGTTTTGTGTCAGCTGAACAAATAGTGAACCCACTTCAGTGGCCGCATGGTCTAAGGTGCTACTCTTGCGGTAGACTAGACTGTCGATGACTGGGAGATCGAGGTTTGAATCTCAGTCAGGTGTATTGAGGGTGGTTTTTTCAAAAGGTTTTTAGCTCTCTCATTCCACGCAAATGCGGATACACTTAATCTAAATATAATGTACCTAATCTCTAAATCCATTAGCATAATTATCACATAAGCGTATAACCCGAAAAGGTAGTAGGAAGACGCGGTGCTAAAAAAATTTTAAAATAAAGACAAATAGTAGCAGGTAATCTATCACCGAGTGGTCCGAGCTTGCCCGAGGCATACCTTGGGCTCATTTGTTGTCTTAGCCATTATTAAAACGGGGGAAGAGGACTTATTTATATTGATTCAAACTAAAAAATACATTATTAAAAACGAAATAAATATTCAAATAATTTGGTTAACGTGCTTGATTAATCTTATTAGAAACATAATATTTTGACAAATAGGCTAGAAATTTATCATAAAAATAGTTACAAAAATTGCTTTCAACCCAAAATGTTAGTAATGATTTAATCTAAGAAGGGAAGGCTCATTAGGTATCAATTTAGAGAAAGGATCAAGAGCCCCCCCCCNGCCCCCCCCCCCCACCCATTATTTTAATAATCTAATATAAAGAACGTAGGCTTGCAGTTTTTTAAAGAACAAGTTCATATTGCATGATTAGTGACATCATACACCACGAAAATAGCCAGTTTAAGCCAAGGCACAACACTTTGGACAAATTATTGACTCAGAAGTTACGTGGAACATAAACTAAAATATATAATATTAATATTTACGGCTCATTAATAACATAATATCTTTACATTTTATTTAATATCTTGATCCGGCTTAGTTTTATTTAAATGTATTATATGACATTTCATGGATTTAGAGTTAAGACCTCCAGAAATATACTGTTCATACCACCCTTCCACACCTTGACTACGTGCCTGTATTAAAGTCAAGGATTAAGAGGGTACCTCAAAGAAACGGCATCTTCTTTAGCTTGTAAACAGAATGTAAAACTGATTTATCTCAGTGTACCTGCCATTCAAACTTACCTTCCAGTGCAAGGTAAATCTCACACATCGTAATGATACTGTTTTGGACCTCCTAATATATTCAAAAAGTCATGGATGAAGTGTATTTTTCTTAGAAGTAATGTATGTAAAATTCCCTTTTAAAACTTCAGCCATGAAAAATCACGTGCTTTTAGAAGTAATGTCAAAGTCTTGCACTATAAATTTATATTTTTTCTTTCAAAGATCAACTCCGTAGTTTTTACCAAAAAAGAAAGTGACGCTAGCCCCCTCTTCCCAATCGGAAGCTAGCCTTCACAACACTTGTCGCCAGGACTCTTGCAATTAGTTGGTTTTGACACTGGAGGCAAGGGGTCCAAGAGGCAAGGGGTAGGTCATATATAAGCCGCTTGCACGTATGAATCCATTACAGTGGACAGAAATACACAATAAATTTGTAATAAAACAGAACTTGGTAATATAGCAGTAATACAAAATATTAACAGTGCCGATAAAAATATATAACAGTGGACAGCAATACACAAGAACTTTGTAATAAAAGAGAACACGGTAAAATATCAAAAGCAGTAATACAAAATATTAACATTGTTGGTAGCATAGATCTGCAGAACTTTGTAATAAATCAGTGCCACGATCTAAATAAATCGTGTGCAAATTTAAAGGTCTTACTTATTTCATAAGTGTAAGAAATATCATTAAAATTGGCGCTCGATCACGGAGCTAAAAATACCAATATTAAATTTTATCAACATAATTGGCGCCCAGCGCGCAACCATATAATCATAAATGGCACCCAATCGCGGGGCAATTATATCATCAAAATACCGTACCGCTCTAATTAGTGCTCGACCACGGGGCAAATATCAGCTAACTAAACAGTATCACTTTAATCGGTGCGACATCGCGGTCCAAGAACATCATTTTATTAACCTCCCAGTGCAAGGTAAGTCTCACACTTGATACCACTCAGCTAGCGCCATGCATATGTGGATATGTTAATACATTTTTTTCCTTAAATAAATTAATATTGTGTGATATCTTTGAAAATAATAATAATGATCTGTTTATATAGGCTCCCCTTTGTGCCCAATATGTGATGTTTTTACATTGAGATAATATTCCTCCCCTCAACTCCGCTACAAAATATTATTATTATTATTATTATTATTATTATTATTATTATTATTATTATTATTATTATTATTACACTCAGTATTGTGATGTGTGTGATGGTTGTGTGACTGGTACCAACAACTAAGGCTCATGTCACCAAAGTGTTTAACGAGAGCTCAACATGTTTTCGGGTCTCACCACGTAAACTAAAGTCGAGCGACCGCTAGAGCGAGCTAGCGTTGACGACTGCTTCCAGCGTAGTTGTGCGAACAGATTATGAATCAATGCTGAGCGACACTTTGCAGCTAGGGATGGGATTCACGGTTCTAATTAGAGAGCTACACGTACTAATCACTGTTAATAGAGCAGCTGGCACAAAGGGTGCAATTACCGTAACACTGACGGGTCAAAACTGCGGACAACATCAGACTGTACTGTTCAGGGCTCGAATAGTGGACCTAAAAACTGTGTTGTGTTTATTTGTTTAATTAACTTTTTCTAGGGTTAAGTGACCAAAAGTATCTCATCTAGGCTGGCAGGATACGTGGGTGGGATTGTAAGAACAGCCCTAGCACCTTCTTTGAGAGAAGATGGTTTGTACGACTCGTGGAGACAGTTGGGTATTGTCGCAATTCATTCCCCCCGCTTGTTGCATTGCTTTCCATAGTTATGGCGATGTTTGCATGCGTTCCCACTCAAGGTCTGCCATTACAGCCAATCTCCGCTGGACGTGTTTATTGGAAAATTTAGGAAATTACTCTCTCTGTTCCGTTTCAATTATCTTCTGCGCCTGAAGGGCCAATATCACGGCTAACATCGTTATCACGGGGCGTCATTAAACTCATCATCCCCTAAATAGATTCTGGACATGTTTTGTTAGTAGTTGTTCGGCCGCCTCCAAAAAGAGTTATTAGCACCGGTTAGCGCTAAATAGGTGGCTCGCCACTAATGCCAAACTAGCGCTGATGAAGCAAGAGCAACAAATATTAATAGTGTGAGGTTCGGCGGAAATACATTTTGCACGGTTGAGCCACAGTGTTCGACACTTGACCTAAAATAACGTCCCTCGTGACAAGCACCTAGGACTGAACTATTCCGATGTCTGTAAGAAATTGTCTGAGCACTATTTTTGGTTTCTGGGGAGTAATCTCCAAGTTACCACAACTAACAGATTATTATTACAAAAAAGACGCAGCCATAGCTCAAGGAAGGTAAGTTGATTATTCTGCTTTATGACCGCCTGGGGAGTAACACATCTTAACAACAGCTGGAAGAAAGCGTTTAATTACGAGCAGATACTGTGCTACGTTGTCACGTTACTCTCTATATGTGTGTGTATGTGTGTGTGTGAGAGAAAGAGAGAGAAAGATCTTCGAACGTTATGACAGCTATTTTATTATCAGTATACACACGAGGGCTAAACATGACTAGCCAATTTGAAAACCAACAACCGAAAACTATTAAAATAGTCATATATCATTATAGCAACATGATTATTGTTGTTTTACCATCAACTTTCTATCAACATGATTATCTCAACATATAAGTTACAAACAAACCTAATCCAAGATAGTCATCCACTCACGGCTCTTATGTCAGGACTTTGAATGACCTGAAGAAACCATCATGGATGGGTGCACGGAGAGTGTTTACATCCATCTGCGTGAAGTGGTCAGGGTTCAATCAAGAAGTGGTTTCGCATTTTAACTTCAGAAGAATGTTAGAAGGCTACAAATGATCACGCTTAGTCCGCTTTCATTCTTTTTTTTTTACTCACCAAAGAACTAAAGTGAACATTTTTTACCTAAAGAATATGAGTGATTTCGATTGTTTTATGTGGCCCCGAACTCTAGAAAACATGTTTTACAATTATTTGGTATGTCCCTCACTCTTTGCCTGTTTCTGGGACTACAGCCGAAGCGGTTTTATGAGTTTCGTTTAAACTTTATTTCTATAATGTATATGGTCAAACCTCAAGGTAATATTGTGATTTTAATTCTAGCAGTGGCGGCTCGTGTATAGGCACTGCGGGACTGCAGCACCCCCTATTGCCACATGATATTATCGATAAAATTTAATATAATGAGTCCATTTTTATTTAATTCTTTCTTTAATTTTTTCTTTATTTTTGTAGTACAATATATATTCCTTAAGCTTAATGTCAGTACGTCAGTAACCATCCCCCAGTTTATGAAAAATATACAAAATCTTTGTATGGAACTGTGCGCTTCACAGTGCCAGCTACGTGGTGTTTGACTGTTGTGCGCATGCGCTCATAGGAGGGGGTGGGGAGGAAGGCGGGACTGCCAGGTAGAAAGAGCACTGTTGCTCTCACAGTGCCGGCTCTGGCGTGATGATGGAAGAAAGTTTTTTTCTACTCAGCGTGTGTTGTCCTTAAAAACCACGTACCATATTCTTGAATGTGATAAAGTGTAGAAGAGTGTAGAATTAGATTATTATTCTGCTTCCAGCTATTATATTTGATTCATTTTTTTCGGTTCTTTTATTTAACAGAAAGACTAAATGTACTTGCAGTACTTTCAATGGAGAAAAATTTCCTCAATTGTCATCCAGAGATCAAGAAGAAAATTATTGAACTTTTTGCGCAAATTAAAACAAGACGAATGGATTTCATTTTTAAATGAATAAATTAAGTTTGAACTGTAACAATTTAAGTTAAAGTAAGTAAAATAGTTTGATTTTTTAGTTAAGATTTTATCAAGTTCTTGAATACATTTTCTTTTTATACATTTTTTTTTCCTTTTACACAATTTTAAAACAAAGGCTAAAAATTTTCTAGAGCAGCACCCCCACTAATATTATCTACGAGCCGCCACTGAATTCTAGTTCTAAAATTAAGGGTAGTTTATTGATACATAACTAAAAAAATCAAAACTGTTTGAAAGTGAAGCGATTTTGTTCAAAATTTTTTTCTTGGGAGTAGTTTACATTATAAGTGTCAACGTATACGTGTTTTTTTCAGTAGGACATTCCTTATAGGATAGTTAAATGATAACGGAGTGTTCTAAAAAAAAATTCAAACTACACTAGATTATATGAGAAAGCGTGTTCGATTGTGCTATACCATTAAATTAGGGTCTTTATTGCTAGCCAGGCCACGACATAGACTTTTGCAACTTTTAATAATACGAGCCTATCAAAGAGCTCCTCTCAAAGTAAATACTTCAAAATCTCTTTTTATCATCCCTTAAATCCCCCGATGAACATCTCAGTTACTGAGACTCCCCCCCTTTCCGCCCCCGGGGCGGACACGCCTGGAATAGAACAGGCATTGTGACGCCACGTTGCGCTCTAGTCACGTGACTTGAATGGTTAACAGTTATGAGGTATCCCCCAGCATAAGGAGGCTGGGAGGAGAGGATCAAAGTGTGATCCATAAGGTTTGGGCCGAGGAAGAACCACCATCACCTATTGTACCACGTGAGAGCCAGCTTATTCTTAGATGGGGAGATTTAACATGTAGCCAGAAGTATATAATGTAGTCTAAGGGGTCAGACTCACGCTGGGACTGGATTTCCGGTGACAGGGAGATTGAGGTTGGAATATAGGCCGCGTAAGGAGG
>CABFVZ010001134.1:68580-105458 GCA_902151445.1 Timema monikensis | reverse complement strand
TTGGTGTAGGGGGGGCGACTCCGGGGGGGGTGGGGTTTGCGGGGAGGGGGGGGTTGGGGGTGGAAAAAGGGCCGGGGAAGGGGGAAAGGGGGGGGGGGGGGCGTGGGGGAGTTTTACACATTGTGATGTATATAATGGCTTTTCCATGATCGCCTCTGTGGTCTAGTGGTCAAAGTTCCTGGTTACAGATCTAGAGAGGTCCCAGGTTTGATTCCCATCTAATTTTATGTGAAACAGTAGGTCTGTAACTGGGTCAACTCAGCCTCATTAATTGCGGAGCTACTTGAATAAAGAAGTAGCAGCTCCGGTCTAAAAGAACTGAGATTAACGTCTGGTAAGGTTCGTTGTGCTGACCACATGACACCCTCTATACGCAAATGTTGACAATACCTTCGCCAACACGTGGTGGCTGCTCAGTCAGTATAGCTTGCTTATGGGCTGACGCCATGGAGTTAATAATACTGTCCTCTTTTCCCCTCAAAACCACACAGTTTTATTTCAAAAATATTGTTTGTACTTTACAAGATAAACATCTGTAAACTTTAAAAAAAAAATTAGAAACTTATCGTACAGCCTTTATTTCTTCCATAAGTGTTAAGACATAAACAGTTCAAGAAAATTTAACACAGAAGTTATTTAAACCCGCTACTTTTAAATTATAATGTTCAGCCTAACTCAAACAAATTAACACAAACCTTAATAACAATAATTTTATTTACAAAATAATAGAAAATACCTCCCCTGCATATACAGTAAGTTATTCAAGGTATTAAGTTAATTTAAACCAAGGATCTCCCAACCATCAGTTGGCCCTATTTACCACAAAGCCACGGGAAAGGGAATTTTTGAATTATTTTTACTAACCTTCTAACAGGCGCTCAGCATAATATAGGCCACTAGTGCTAGGAACTATAAATGTGGCAAGATCCGGAAGAATTCATCTCACAGTTTTTTTACACCACGAGACAGTTAATATTTAACCCCATCGAGATTCGAAACAAAATGCTTTCAGATGTGAATGGTTATCAACTGAAGCACAAGGTCTCTGCCGTCTCGACCAGAGTCAAGGTCAAATTTTGTTTTACATTTTAATACAAAGTTAGCAACAGTCCCTCCTGAAAAAAATATTTTATTCTAGACTACACTAAAACAATGGCCTAAACTTGGAGTATATCAATATTTATTCGCAACAGACTGTCAGTCCAAGTATAGGGAGTCCCCCTCCCCCTCAGAAGTGAGGGATGCAGTGGGACTCGGGAATTAAACCAATAAACGTCAGGAAATATCTGACGCGAGGGAAACTGTGAAATATGTGGACAGAAAGTGGTAATAGGGAAGGGTGCGCGTGGCCTGGCAGCTATTAGACTCACCCCCGAGTTTTTTTTAATATTATATACCTTCTCCCACCTCTCTCTCACTATTTGTTGTTCTTGTTGTGTAGTTAAGTCTATTGAACGTGCCGAACCACTTACATTCCCCCATCCAGTTGCGTGAAATACAAGAGTTCATCAGTTTTCTGGATTTACGACACGTCTAGAGTTTGTTGCCCCTCCCCCCCTTCACCGCCCACCACCCAAACCAATCTCTTAACAACAACGAATGGCTACTGTACGTGGGTTAGTTCAACAACTCAGAAAATAGGTAGACACAAATCTGGCCTCAGCTTGGAATCAAATTGAAAGCCATGCTACTTCCAAATGTTGGGTTAGAGCTAAAAATTATATTAAAAGAAAGTAAAAAATATATGTATACTCTCCATATTATTATTATTATTATTATTATTATTATTATTATTATTATATAGTATATATTATTATTTGAACTCCTCTAGTTATTTACTCTTTGCTGATGATGTAAAAATTATTTAAATATATCAAATCTATTGCATATTGTATAGAGTGGTGTGAATGGTATTCTACAATGGTCTTTCGAAAATGGAATGACTATTAATAAATCTAAGACCAAATCTATATATTTTACTATTAAAAATAATCCTTTCTTTTTTACTTATAAATTGGGCAATGAAAACATAGTTCTCACCCTTTATATTAATGATCTTGGTGTTCTCCTGGATAACAAATATTTCCCACTATCATGTTGACCATGTAATTTCCCAGTCATTGAAATTACTTGGACTTATTAAATTTATTACGTCATTATTTTAAAAAGTTGATTGTTTTTTTGTTTGTACTATGCCCTGGTTATACCTAAGTTAGAATATGGTAGTTACTTGGAATTCCATTACCTTAACTGACTCTCTTAGGTTGGAAAACGCTCAAAGAAAATTTGTCGCTGCGTGCTATGATAAATTCTTTAGTAACCGAATGTATTATGACTATGACAGAATTCGAAACCACTTAGGGTTCCAAACTCTCTTCTCGGGTGGACTTTATTATGATGCCCTTTTTATTTTTAATATTTTCAATAGCAAAATTTATTGCAAATTGGCCCTTGATCATGTAGGCGTTCATATCAATTCTCGGGCTTCTCGTAATCCAAAACTATTTTTTCTTAATAGCTCTTATAAGGTAAGCCCTATAGGTCATTGTATCCATAGCGCCAATTCTAGATTTGTCGAATTCAACTTTTATCATAAAAGAAAAGCTAAACTCATAGAGTTATTTAAGCAAATTCCATGTCAATAATTTATCATGTTGAGGTTCTGCCTATAATAGTAAAATTTACAGTATTCTGATTTATTTTTTGCATATTGTTACGGCTTTTAGCCACTCTTTAGTTTTTTGTTATTATAGCAATTTTTTATTCTTATCATTATTATTTTTTTTTTTTCGTAACTATTCATCAGTATATATAATTATTTCACTCGTGTAAATATATGTATTTGTATGGTACTTGTGTACTTTTCAGTGCTGGCCTGTTACAGGTCTTACGACTGTTGGCCAGCACTATAATAAAGGAAATTATTATTATTATTATTATTAGCACCGCGTCTTACTACCCGTTCGGGTTACAAGCAATTACGCCATTGTGTAATGGTAGGGTGATTGTGAGATGAAATAGAGGGCCTACAGTTTAACGTGGGATCCGAACCACGGTGGAGGCCTGGCATTCCACACATTCACAAGTTGGGATTAATGCATGTCAGAGGTGAAGAAAGGGTTTGGCAATCAGATAAATCTGTACTGGGACCAAGGATTGAGCCCCGGACTATACTCGCTATAAAATCACACAATTATTCGAAAAAAATATTTATTTGTATATTTCCCTTATTTTATTATGTCTTATGCCTGTTTAGAATATATATATATAATAACACTAACTCATTAGCAATGGGGAAGGAATAATTGAAAAGAAATGTACCAATATTTTCGTGGAGAATGTAAACTCATTTAATAAAAATCAACCTCAATACACCTGACTAGGATTTGTACTCCAACGTTCTCATCGCCAGCAATCTAGACTGGATAAAATTTACATTTAAGTCACGTGCCCTCAGGAACGGGTACATTTCCAAAATTAATATTATGGATTTTATATGGGAGCGTGGGAGTAACTTTTGTTTCACGTCTTCCACTTTCCGATCAGATTATGAGGATACCGAGCGGGGAAAGCTATCTAAAGATCTCCTGGTGAAATTCCTGATGAAATATTTGCCTGGACGAAGATCGTGCACCCCAAAGGCACGTATCAGAAAAGTTATTGAAATTCCAAAAATGTTTGACCAAAATATTTCTATATTGGTAAAATTATGAGTTTGTGATATCTAGTAACTAAATAACATTTCAAAGGCAAACTAAATATTTTTAAACCCCTTTTGAAATATTGTTTGTATTATTTAGCACCGCGTCTTACTACCCGTTCGGGTTATACGCTTTAAGTACTGACTACGCTAGTGGATTAGGAATTGGGAAGGTTGAATTAGAGGAAGTGAACCCGCATTTGCGTGGAGGGAGAGGGGAAAACCATTTAGGAAAACCCACCCCCCAGTTCACCCGACCGAGATTCGAACCTCGATCTCCCCGTCCTCGGCAGTCAAGAGCAACACGACAAGCGCGTTAGCCAACTACGCCACCGAGGCGGGTCTTTTGAAATAATATGATTAAATATGAAGCAGATAAAATCCCTATTTTAATCTAATAACAATTGGAAAGACATACCGCTTTTCAAAATGTGTTTTATGTGAAACTGAACCGCAATTTCAGAAGTTAATACATTAGATTAATATGGAACAGGAAGTTGTAGTCACTATGCCAATCTACTTAGCCCAGGAACAGGAAGCCAAAGCCATACTATCAAGATAATTATCCCAGGAATATGAAGCTGTAGTCCCTCTGTCAAGAAAGTGAGCTCAGGAATAGGAATATGTAGCTATTATATCGACATAATGAGCAAGGATTAGGAATATGTAATTATTCTATCGAGATAATGATCCCAGGAAGAGGAAACTGTAGCTATTCTATCAAGATAATTATCCCAGGATAATGAAGTTGTAGTCCCTCTGTCAAGAAAGTGAGCTCAGGAATAGGAATATGTAGCTATTATATCGAGATAATGAGCCATGGAATAGGAAGTAGTAGCTATTATATCGAGATAATGATCACAGGAATAGGAATCTGTAACTATTCTATTGAGATAATGAACTCAGGAATAGGAATCTGTAGCTATTCTATCGAGATAATGAGCACAGGATTAGGAATATGTAACTATTCTATTGAGATAATGATCCCAGGAAGAGGAAACTGTAGCTATTCTATCAAGATAATTATCCCAGGATAATGAAGTTGTAGTCCCTCTGTCAAGAAAGTGAGCTCAGGAATAGGAATATGTAGCTATTATATCGAGATAATGAGCTCAGGAATAGGAATATGTAGCTATTCTATCGAGATAATGAGCCCAGGAATAGTAAGCTGTAGCTATTCTATCAAGATAATTATCCCAGGATTATGAAGTTGTAGTCCCTCTGTCAAGAAAGTGAGCTCAGGAATAGGAATATGTAGCTATTATATCGAGATAATGAGCTCAGGAATAGGAATATGTAGCTATTCTATCGAGATAATGAACTCAGGAATAGGAAACTGTAGCTGTTCTATTGAGATAGTGAGCCCAGGAATAGGAAGCTGTAGTTATTATATCGAGATAATGAGCCATGGAATAGGAAGTAGTAGCTATTATATCGAGATAATGAGCACAGGATTAGGAATATGTAACTATTCTATCGAGATAATGATCCCAGGAAGAGGAAACTGTTGACGCGCTGCCAAGATACAGAGCTTAGGAACAGGAAACTGTAGATACGCTGTCAAAATAATGAGAGCAGAAATGTGTATCCACTATGTCAAGATATTGAGCCCAGGAACAGGAAGCAGTCCTTCTCTCAAATTAATGGACCCATGAAAACGAAGCTGTAGTCCCTCTGTCAAAATAATGAACCCAGGAACAGGAAGTTGTCATGGCTCTGTCAATGAACTCAGCCCAGGAACAAGAAGCTGCTGTCCCAGCTTGGAGCTAAATGGCCAGATCCAGCTGCTAGTTATTCTATCTCCAGGGTAGCAGCAGGCCATGTTGAAACATTGGTTCCTGTATCCCAAGGGGCAAGTGAGACCGATTGACATGAGCGTGAAGCAGGTTGCATACCTCAGGGAGTAGTGGTTCCTTCAACCAGACCCGTGTGTCGATAAAATACGTGACAAGAGAGTGTTCAGGTGATCGTGGAGATTGATATCAAGTGCATGAAGGAATAGAGGGCGCTGGTGTGGCTGCTCGGAGAATGTGCTTGATTATAGACCCTAACTAGCTGGAGTAGTATCTCGGCTAATGCGCATGACTATAACTTGCTGGAGTAGTTACAAAGATAATATTCCTGACTATAACTGAATGGGTTGGCTACATGGAGAAGATGCTTGACTATAGCTAACTGGGGTGGCTACATGAAGAAGATGCCCGACTATATTATTATTAGTACCGCGTCTTACTACCGGTTCGGGTTACACGCACTTACGTTAATGTGTAATGGTAGGGTGAATGCGAGATGAAATGGAGGACCTACAGTTTAACGTGGAATCCGAACCACGGTGGAGGCCTGGCATTCCCCACATTCACAAGATGTATTGTAAGAGGTGAAGTAAGGGTTTGGAAATCAGATAAATCTGTGCCGTGACCGAGGATTGAACCCCGGCCGCCAGCACAGAAGTCTGACACCTTACCCCTAGACCACCAGGTCACCTTGCCCGACTATAGCTGGCCAAGATTGGTTGGGGTGGCTACACAGATAATGTGCCCGACTAGTACTGGTAGTGGTAGCTATATAGGGTGTATATGCCTAACTAGGAGTGACGTAAAAACCAGGGGTTCGATCGCAACTGCCGTGAAGGTGTTTTCCCCTACTCTCCTTCTTACTAAATGCTTGATGTGGTTCCTCTATCATCCTCATCCTCTCCACCGTCAATAGCACACAGGTTTCTAAAGACCTTCTTTCCTCCATTGACATGTCATCTATCTGCTCAGATCAGTTTGGCGGAACTCCAGAATTGGTTCACACCTTTACAACTGACGGTGACATTAAAATAGGAATGAAAGGTTTAAAAGCTAGTGGGGTGGGGGTTAGATGCGGAATTGAAGGTCTCATTCGAGGGCTCGCTTGAATCGGGGGTGGTCTTAATTTACAGCCTCTGAGAGAGCAAGGGATGAATAGAAGAGGTTTCAGGACTGACATGACCCTCCTCTTCCCCTTAACTTCTATTCTCCATGGAATTACATCCCACACCACCTTTTACACACCAGAGTAGTTATTGGTGACGAGGGTAAAAATATTGGTGTTATAAGGGTGTGACCATGTTCATTTAAGGGTTGATTGTGAGTGGTGAGGGACATATACTTTGTCTCTTAGCTTAGGGGATATAATACAAGGTTATATTCATGAGGTATAGCAAGTTAACTATATCGTGTAGCCTACCGATCTATGGCATCACGATCGCCATAGACTGTATTGCTAGTGACGAGGTCAATATTCAAATCTAGGCCAGATAAACCAGGGTGTACTGTACCTCATATCGTTGCTCATGTTGTGCTCCATGTTTTGTTTTAGTCTGTACTTCATTTTATACATCAGCCTGTACCTTGTGTTTTGTCCTAGCTGGTTCCTCGTGTTATGTTTAAGCCTGTACCTTGTGTTTTGTCTCAACCTATGCCTAGTATTTTGTCTCAGCCTGTACCTTGTGTTTTGTCCTAGCTGGTTCCTCGTGTTATGTTTAAGCCTGTACCTTGTGTTTTGTCTCAACCTATGCCTAGTATTTTGTCTCAGCCTGTACCTTGTGTTTTGTCCTTGCTGGTACCTCGTGCTATGTTTAAGCCTGTACCTTGTGTTTTATCTCAGCCTATATCTAGTATTTCATCTGTTTGTACCTTGTGTTTTGTCTCAGCCTATATCTAGTATTTTGTCTATCTGTACCTTGTATTTTATCTGTCTGTACCTTGTATTTTGTCTCAGCCTATACCTAGTATTTTGTCTCAGCCTATACCTAGTATTTTGTCTCAGTCTGTTCCTTGTGTTTTGTCTCCCCTTATAACTAGTATTTTGTCCCAGCTTATACCTAGTATTTTGTCTCAGCCTATACCTAGTATTTTTTTCTCAGTCTGTATCTTGTGTTTTGTCTCCCCTTATACCTAGTATTTTGTCTCAGCCTATACCTAGTATTTTGTCTCAGTCTGTTCCTTGTGTTTTGTCTCCCCTTATACCTAGTATTTTGTCTCAGTCTGTTCCTTGTGTTTTGTCTCCCCTTATACCTAGTATTTTGTCTCATCCTATACCTAGTATTTTGTCTCATCCTATACCTAGTATTTTGTCTCAGCCTATACCTAGTATTTTGTCTCAGCCTATACCTAGTATTTTGTCTCAGTCTGTACCTTGTGTTTTGTCCTCCAACGAAGAGGAGGAGTCTGCTATTAGCGGTTCAATTCTTGAAGATATCAATTATTCCCGAGCTTGTGGGGTTAGGGGTTGGTAGGGGACGGAATGTAATCATTAAAAGGGTCCCCGCTATTAATACGTGACATAAAGCGAGGGAGTTGCGGTAGCAGTGAAATGAAGGTAATAAATTATGCTCAATAGGAGCGGAGAAGAGCTGGGAATATAAGACGCAGGTACTAATTATGTTCATTATGTTATCGCAACGATAGCGTTGAGATGTTGTAACTTACAAAATATTTGATCTAAAGAAGTTATAACATACATCGTAACATTCAGAACAAGTTTCGTAACATTCAGAACAAGTTACTTAAAGGTAACATAAGAAACTAAACATAAAGAACAAGTTACTAAAGCAGATGTAACATAAATAATAAGTTATCCAATGTACTACTCAGATAGTACTAATTATTAGACACAGGTTTTTTTCTAATAGTACTCAGGTAGTAGAGAATTTATAGTCAGGGTTGTTATAGTAGTACACAGATAATAACATTTGTACTTAAATTCAGCACTAGCCACGTAGCCTAAAATGGAGACCCAGAACTAACTTAATCTAGAATGGCAAGAGCTGTCCCCAAGCCACTGATCTATCCCAGAGGACTTGTTGAGTAGGTGAATCTCGACTCAAGTTCCAATCTGTTATCGTTCTTCAATAAATCTCTTTTCTTCCCACACAGATGAGGGGTTTTGGGAGAAAAGGATGTGAGATTGTCGAACATTGGACCAAGTGGGGGTAGAGGGGCAGGGGGGATTCTACATGAGGAGGAAGAGATATACAAACAAAGATACAGAGTGAAGGAATTGCAAACATAGAAGATATAAAATGTTCTTGAATTGTTTCGTTTAAGTTTTACAGACGCTCTAACGACACGGGGTCATATCCGTCCCGGCGACCTTGATTCGTATTCTGACCGGACTAGTATATGACCGACCTGATCACCCTGGATTCATTTATATCTCAGTGGTAGATTTAATTATTGAAGTTTATTATTTTCAGGTGTCAGGTAGTTTCATGTACCATAGCAACAATTATGCTGGGCTTGATTTAAATTAAAGATCACAAATTAGATATCAGGATTAATTTATTCAATAATTTAGTTCTAGTTACTAAAGAATGTATCTATTAAATAATTAAAATTTGAGTTGGAGTGACTGCGCGATTGTGTAAGACACGTCCGATCTGTATGACGGTGTTATCCCGAGCGTCTAACAGTCCGATCTGTATGACGGTGTTATCGCGAGCGTCTAACAGTTCTGTATGACGGTGTTATCGCGAGCGGTTAACAGTCCGATCTGTATGACGATGTTATCGCGAGCGTCTAACAGTCCGATCTGTATGACGGTGTTATCGCGAGCGTCTAACAGTCCAATCTGTATGACGGTGTTATCGCGTGCGTCTAACAGTCCTGTATGACGGTGTTATCGCGAGCGGTTAACAGTCCGATCTGTATGACGGTGTTATCGCGAGCGTCTAACAGTCCGATCTGTATGATGGTGTTATCGCGAGCGTCTAACAGTCCAATCTGTATGATGGTGTTATCGCGTGCGTCTAACAGTCCGATCTGTATGACGGTGTTATCGCGAGCGTCTAACAGTCCTGTATGTCGGTGTTATCGCGAGCGTCTAACAGTCCTGTATGACGGTGTTATCGCGAGCGTTTAACAGTGCTGTATGACGGTGTTATCGCGAGCGGTTAACATTCTGATCTGTATGACGGTGTTATCGCGAGCGTCTAACAGTCCGATCTGTGTGACGGTGTTATCGCGAGCGTCTAACAGTCCGATCTGTATGATGGTGTTATCGCGAGCGTCTAACAGTTCGATCTGTATGATGGTATTATAGTGATATTTATTTTTCCAAACGCTACTGCAAGGGCTTCTTACAACCCTCATCACGTCCCCTTGGACGATTTCCCGTCTTAGAAATAAATCGACCAGGGTAGCTTTCATTGTCACTTAAAAAAGTGCAACGTGGTTTGGGGAGATCTTTTACACTTTGTCCTGTTCCTTACTATTAGTTTTAAGGATCGTAAATACTGAAAGACAGAATATGTATTGTACCCTTATTTTAGAATGTGGTATCACTTCAATAAAACTCATAAATCCTGCTAAATTTAACATGAAATATATATTATGCTTCAGCACAAAAAAATAATAATTTCTATGCCTGGGTTAAACACAGGGTTGATTACAATCTTTATTCAATTAAAAAAATAAAAACACGTGACTTTTTTATTTAAATGAGATTTTTAATTATTCTTTTTTTGTTTTAATAAGATTTTTCTTCTTTAAATTTGATTGCATTAAAACTATCTTCTCAAGGTTTTTGTTTTGTTTAGTACCAACTTTCAGATATTATGTCCCGAATATCCGCTATTTGAGTACCGGCGTCCTGATATAGTTGAACAGCGCTGCACTCTGTCACTGGATGGGTAAACTGCACAAACCATCCATGAGACATAAAGCAGACAAATTAGTGTATTTTCGCTCGCACATAGAAATTTATGAGGCAAGCAACGGCCAACTATTTTACTTTCAGAACTTCCCACAGTACATCTTCTTTCTTCGAGAAAGTGCGTGCGAGCGACACTAACCAATCGAAGGTCTGAGTGTGTGTGCTACTTCGGACGGTAAGAGATAGATCAGGACCAACCTCCTGGTTGTAGACCCACTATTATCACGAATAGCCTGTCTCACACAAAACAAGGGGGGAATGATTCCACAAGTTCATTCTTCAGGTTTATATTGCAATAAAAACCACCGTAACAAAATGCAAACCCTCCTACTGGGCCGGGTCCGAGTGTGTGCTATGAAGGTTGTATAGCTGACAGCTGACACTCCCAGGAGAAGCTTCTCCACGAGATTTAAGAGTTTTCTGAAGTCCAATTGACTCAGGAGGTCCAGGGATCTAGTGTCAGGGTGTTGGACCTACCCGGGTAGGGGATGTGCTCCCTCGCCAGATAGCAGCACTTGTGTGCAAGACCCGGGTCATTATTTCCCTTATCATTCTCACACTTGATTCGTATAATGTCCCTCCGACGCGGCGAGAGATAGTGATCGGGACGATGGCAACCAATCGCAGACAAAATGACCACAGTTACCGACTTTTGGATGCTCCCCCAACATATCATTGGGCGAGATAAAAGTTTAGTGGCAATAGAATATCTAGTTCCAAAAAAATGTCATTTGGAAACAGAAAATTTATTTCAAAAAATAGTCTAGCGGCAACAGAATATGTTTCCAAAAATATTCTAGTGGCAACAAAATATCATGTTCAAAAAGAGTCTAGTGCAGTGTTCCGCAAATTTGTTAAGTTCATGACACACTTAAGCTTTTTTTTTTCACCACACTGGTTTGTTTTTGGTTCCCGAAGTAACTTCAAATGTTCCAAGAGTAAAGGGTGAAGAGTGAAGTTATTTTTCTGTGCCCGCTTTTTTTAACATTTGGAAACATTTCATTGAAACCATTAGTAATTTGAGTAAACTATAACTTCACGCGGAAGTTTTTGATGTTTTCAGATGTATTTAAAATATTTAGTAAGTACAAGTAAGTTAGAAATGTGAACGACGCACGGCTGCCACTCGTACCAACTTATTATTGTTCTTATTGAAAAAGATGCGTGGCGCTCTTAGCTATGGCTGCATGACACACCTAATTCACCGCCACGGCACACCAATGTGCTGCAGCACACTATTTGTGAAACAATGGTCTAGCGAGTAAATAATATCTTGTTTCAAAAATAAGAGTTGCATAATTCCGTTTATATTAGTATTTATAAAAAATTAAAAGCTGTTGAATAACAGAAAATTATGCCAAACGTATTATAAAGTTAAAATAAATGTTTTCTTTGAAGCCAAGGGAAAAAGTGATTGCGCATGTCCTTTGTCCTTGAAGGACTCGAGTGATTACCTGTCTGTCCAAGGATTGATGTGGTTCAGTGGTCAAGTGTGCTCTGGTCTTGGGTTAAGACATAAATACTAGAGCGTTCATATTACACCGTGTACTTATTTTTGGGGTTATGTGAGAGTCGAAATAAAATACAACTCATGTTTACGATCTGAAGGAACATCAAAGGGAAATGTTAATTCGCTGACGGCTGCGACCCAGCCCTCACTCGGTTGAAGATCTTACAAATAATCGGAAAGATAAAAAAAAAGCCAAGCTGTTTTCTTAAGATTTTTGTTTTTGCTTTGGAGGTTTTCTTTCGCTTCGAAACATTTTGTATTATCTTGTTAGGATCCTTTGAGGATTAGTTAAGTTCACTCTTCTCAAGGCAGGACACGAACGTACAAGCTAAGGAAGTATTGCAAGGAAGTTCTAAATAAATGAAGTTCCCTGCTGTTTCATTAGCTCGAGGCGAAGGGCATTGGTTCCATCCACCCTTTGGATGCTTGTTTTGCTGAGCCTATATTAGTTTCCCTTTTTACAGTGAAACAATTAACGTATGGGTGCTGTATGTTGTGTCTGTTTTAGATTTAAGTGTGCTGATTTATTCAGTTAGTACAGAAAGTGCATGTAGAATACCTCGAATAAAAAAAAACAAAGTTAGTCAATTTCTCAAAGGGAAAGTTAGTGTGGATTCACACAATCACTGAGACACCAATGCAGAACAGAAACGTATTCACGTGGCAAGCTCTAAGCCCATCACAAGATTTTAGCCAACCCACTTTTCTTTAGTTCAAATAGTTTCAGCTTGATTGGCTCTGCTCAATAAATTAGGTTTGGGAGACACAATCCAATTATAAAACCAACAAATTCAAATCAATGCACGTACTCTTTCAAAACGCTTGCGTTGTAGAGCTAGAGATAAACAGGCGGCTTCGTTGACTCTCGTGAGAAGATTTTAGATAGCTTTTTAAATAAAGAAACGTGTGTATCATTGTGTTTAATTGTACCATTATACATACAGAATTATAATTTGAAAACGTCCATCACCACCATAATTTAAAACAAATGTTCAACTAGAAAATATAAAATTTGAATAGATGTTTTAAGCTTGCGTTGCAAATCATAATAGATTAACATACATTTCTACTAGCGTGTAAATTGCTGCGCTACTCAGTAGATTATGTTTTATATTTTTAACGAACGTGTGAATCAAGCTTTAGGCCCAAACAAAAGAAAGATAAAGACGCCGGATGATAAATTTCACCAAATCCATTTTTTTAGATGGTTTAGCTTGTGCGGTGGCCCCGAAATACCCCTTTTATCTCTCAAACTTTGGTCCCCGATTGTTGATGAAAAGTCAGATTAGAGTTCTCTCTTTTATGACATGACCATGCTTACTAAAACAACCCCCAATCTCCCTTCTTCGGTAGGGGGTTGGGCTGGTCTGTAGCTTTTTACTCGCAGAGTTAATAACTTGCTCAGAAGAGGAGGATCCACGAATATTGAATTTAGATCACAAAACTTTATATTGCTACTTTAATCAGGGTCGCTTTAACCAGGGCTTCGCCGCAAATTATCAAAGCAGCGTGGAAGGAAATTTTAGTATAAAAATGATTTTTTTTTAAAACATTTGATTTTAGAGTGTTCAAGAAAATTCATGTCCAAACTTTACTATAGCGCAGTGGATATGCGTTAAAATTCACAAAAAACTTGAGTGCGAATCTTTTGTGCTTTCTACCCCCACAGGATACAGTTTTATTGGAAAAATATAAAATAATCTATGAGTTCGAGTGTTCGCAAATGCGGGTTCACTTCCTCTAATTCAACCTTCCCAATTACTAATCCATTAGCGTAATTCGTACTTAAAGCGTATAACCTGAACGGGTTACGCGGTGCTAAATAAATAAATAAATAAAAGTTCGAGTGTTAGGAACTTACAAATAAATCATAAATAAACAAGAACGATGTTTTAACAAATAGCTTTTAACACAATTTCATGATCATTAAATTTAAAATCTGTAAATATATATTATAAATCAACACAATATAAACCTCTCCCCATAGTTCACATCTCCTCCTTTATAGTAAAAACCCTCACAAGACTCCACATCCCTTAGGGGAAGGAACTCCATGAAAATTGTATTGAGGGCGAAAGCTCTTCATTGTTCAGTGTAAAACACGCCCTTAAAAAAAACAGTATGACCTCAGAAGGGTTGAATAGGGGGACAGGAGGAGAGGTTGCACCCCTTACCCCTGTCTCCGTACATATTCTCTATAAAGTTAAATGAAGCTTATAAAGTTTAAAGCACGTAGAAAGAGATGATTTTTTTGTTGTTAAAATTTTAAATAAAAATTTTACTCAAAGTTTGGAGTCTTACGAGGTTATTAAAATTACTGTATAGCTAAACTTTGCTTCTAAGAACACGCCATGATTGAACTTTTTCTTTGAGTATTTCAAGATTGAAAACTTCTCGAACGGAAGTTATCATTCAAGACGTGTGTTAAACTGGCGAGTTCCACCGAATTATATGTTGTTGTTTTGAATATATTAAGAACAAACATGGAATCTTATACAATATTGCTCCATTTTCCTTCTTCCTAATAATGTTCCTTCCTTTCTGAAATAATATTAGATCTTTGCACAATTAGTAAGCTAACAGACTAACACCATGGCAATAGAAGTAGTAATATACAGTAGTAAGCATAATACGTTAGCATGGTACGTCAGCATAAAACGTCACTGACACCAAATCATTTTCTTTTAACATTTTCTAAATATTAATTTTAAACGTATGATCACTTATAACTAAGAGAAACTCTACAAATATTGATTTGAACTCATAACCAATTTATTCATAGCTAAAAGTAGAGATCTGAAATTGGAAACAATCAATAAGCAATGTCTGCATCATGAGGTTGAGGACAACTCTGATTATTTTTTTAGCACCATGTCTTACTACCCGTTCGGGCTATACGCCTATGTACTAATTACACTAATAGGTTAGGGATTAGGAAGGTTTAGTTTAGATGAAATGCACCCGCGTCTGCGTGGAGGGATTGTGTGAAACCATTTAGAAAAACCACCATATGTGAACCCGACCGGAATCAAACCCAGATATGCCCATCTTTGCCATCTTTGGCAGCCTAGTCCAATACAAGATTAGCGCGTTAGACCACGCGGCCACTGAAGTGGGTGGCTCTTATTTATTATGTTTTAAATTATTTCTCTTAAATGAGTTATTACTTTTATTTTAAATTATTTGAACACATTCTAAATGACAAGGATCAGAAATGCAGTCAATTACCGGTTAAATTATTGTATTTGTACATATTATATAAATTATGTCAACGATACCATATTCCTTGAATGTAATTTGAGGTCTATTTCATCCTCTGTAGGTAATGCAATTATATGTAAATAAGGTAACTATCCTCCTGGTGTAGTGGTCAGTATGGTGATGGATAAAACCTTTGGAGTAACGGGTTCGATTCCGAACTAGTACCATAAATATTTTTTACGAAAGGGGTCACCAGGGTTTTGTTAATTTGGTTTAAATTCAGTCCTTGATCCACACCTTCATAATCACTATCCTCACATTATCTCATTGCGGTTACGGCGTGTATACAACCGCCATAGCTGTACCCTGCGCTAAGTTTTGTGTTTCCAGAACGGTTAAAAGTCCACATACACAAGCGTCCGAACTAGATACTATGTATCTATTCCAGTTAAAGATAACATAAGCTAAAAAAGTATATATAAAAAAGTGAAATTTGATGTGTGTAATTATATATATATATAATGTAGATGTATGTATATATAATGTAATTATATATATATATATAATGTAGATGATGAGGGGATTTATACATTCAGTGGTGTAGATGATGTGAGGATTAATGTATCCTCCATGACTTAGAGGGCGTTCAAGAATTACGTAATCACCTTAAGGAGGAAGGGGTTCTAGCTTTGCTTATTTTTGCTGATAAGTGGGGGGATGGGGTCAAAGCAATGCTTCGTAAGACATAGAAATACGGACAAAACTGAGTGAGGGAACATCGCAAACCGCTTGTACTTCGGGCAGCAATGAAGATACTGAGTGACTAAACGAGGAAGAAGTGGAGAGGCCTATAGAAGTAAGCCAAAGCTTGAGTGACCTAGTACTCCCAAATAGAAACATAATAATTGAGTGAGGGAACATCGCAAGCCGCTTGTACTTCGGGCAGCAATGAAGATACTGAGTGGCTAAACGAGGAAGAAGTGGAGAGGCCTATAGAAGTAAGCCAAAGCTTGAGTGACCTAGTACTCCCAAATAGAAACATAATAATTGAGTGAGGGAACATCGCAAGCCGCTTGTACTTCGGGCAGCAATGAAGATACTGAGTGGCTAAACGAGGAAGAAGTGGAGAGGCCTATAGAAGTAAGCCAAAGCTTGAGTGACCTAGTACTCCCAAATAGAAACATAATAATTGAGTGAGGGAACATCGCAAGCCGCTTGTACTTCGGGCAGCAATGAAGATACTGAGTGGCTAAACGAGGAAGAAGTGGAGAGGCCTATAGAAGTAAGCCAAAGCTTGAGTGACCTAGTACTCCCAAATAGAAACATAATAATTGAGTGAGGGAACATCGCAAGCCGCTTGTACTTCGGGCAGCAATGAAGATACTGAGTGGCTAAACGAGGAAGAAGTGGAGAGGCCTATAGAAGTAAGCCAAAGCTTGAGTGACCTAGTACTCCCAAATAGAAACATAATAATTGAGTGAGGGAACATCGCAAGCCGCTTGTACTTCGGGCAGCAATGAAGATACTGAGTGGCTAAACGAGGAAGAAGTGGAGAGGCCTATAGAAGTAAGCCAAAGCTTGAGTGACCTAGTACTCCCAAATAGAAACATAATAATTGAGTGAGGGAACATCGCAAGCCGCTTGTACTTCGGGCAGCAATGAAGATACTGAGTGGCTAAACGAGGAAGAAGTGGAGAGGCCTATAGAAGTAAGCCAAAGCTTGAGTGACCTAGTACTCCCAAATAGAAACATAATAATTGAGTGAGGGAACATCGCAAGCCGCTTGTACTTCGGGCAGCAATGAAGATACTGAGTGGCTAAACGAGGAAGAAGTGGAGAGGCCTATAGAAGTAAGCCAAAGCTTGAGTGACCTAGTACTCCCAAATAGAAACATAATAATTGAGTGAGGGAACATCGCAAGCCGCTTGTACTTCGGGCAGCAATGAAGATACTGAGTGGCTAAACGAGGAAGAAGTGGAGAGGCCTATAGAAGTAAGCCAAAGCTTGAGTGACCTAGTACTCCCAAATAGAAACATAATAATTGAGTGAGGGAACATCGCAAGCCGCTTGTACTTCGGGCAGCAATGAAGATACTGAGTGGCTAAACGAGGAAGAAGTGGAGAGGCCTATAGAAGTAAGCCAAAGCTTGAGTGACCTAGTACTCCCAAATAGAAACATAATAATTGAGTGAGGGAACATCGCAAGCCGCTTGTACTTCGGGCAGCAATGAAGATACTGAGTGGCTAAACGAGGAAGAAGTGGAGAGGCCTATAGAAGTAAGCCAAAGCTTGAGTGATCTAGTACTCCCAAATAGAAACATAATAATTGAGTGAGGGAACATCGCAAGCCGCTTGTACTTCGGGCAGCAATGAAGATACTGAGTGGCTAAACGAGGAAGAAGTGGAGAGGCCTATAGAAGTAAGCCAAAGCTTGAGTGACCTAGTACTCCCAAATAGAAACATTATAATTGAAAGTGTTGAGACGTGGATTCAAGGACCTTTGTCATCGGATTAATTGGAATTTAATACCAATGTTAGTAGTCATTACTATTTCCCAATATTAATTTACACCTCCATGTTAATAATTACTAGCAATTTATAAATTGCATAAATGTTTAGTTTTTTTTATCATCGCATGGACAAAATTACATTTAAAAAAGAGTGGTTAATATCCTGTGAACAAATTAAAAAAAGGTGTCAAATCATACGTAAGTTAGTGGGTGGTATTTGCTTTTTTTTGCTTACAATAGGGGGAGGGGTTAAAAAAAGACCAAAAATGTGCTTACGTAATACTTGAACGTCCCCTTAAGACCATAATGTCACCAAATATAACTGTCCTATAGGTTAGTATATACGATACGTCTGACAATAATCTAGACCTACAATTATGATGACTGAATGAGACGCAGTAAGACACAATGGAGCACATGTCTGAGTAGGAAGTCATGGTTGGTCAAATGGGTGCTGAGTGAAAAATGTATTGTTATTTAAATGCGTGCTGAGTTGTGAGAGAAAATCCCAATATCAGCCATTTCTCACCTCTCTTGGCACTGATGACTCCTTCAGCAATGACGCCTGTGCTACTCGGTGCAGGAATAGTGCTCTTCTTCCTGTTCTCCTTGGAGCTTGAGGGCATACACACACAGCTGAACTGGGAAGTACAGGTGCAGATATTATCTCCTGTAATGTAGCCGGTCTGACATCTGAGTGTGTTGTTGGTGTCGAACACCAACTTCACTACAACAGACAGATATCACAGAGACTGGTCACATGCGACCCGCCAAGTATGGAGCATTCAAGGTTTACAGGAGACTAATATTTAGGTTCCTGTCAAGGAAATACGACGAAGTTAATATTATTATTATTATTATTATCATAATCACCGTGAATTACTACCCGTTCGGGCTATACGCACTTACGCTAATGTGTAATGGTAGGGTGATTGTGATATGAAATGAAGGACCTACAGTTTAACGTGGAATCCGAACCACGGTGGAGGCCTGGCATTCCCCACATTCACAAGATGTCTTGTCAGAGGTGAAGGAAGGGTTTGGAAATCAGATAAATCTGTGCCGGGACCGAGGTCGAAGTTAATAAGTTAGTGCACGTGTGACTGATATGACTGAAAGTTCCTATAGTAAGCAACGAGTAAAACTTCAATCCCAACTGTGGCTGAATCACAGTGTTTTGTCTATTGTAGTTTTGCAACACTATACTTAAACTAATTTAATGTTATATTATCTTGTATATAACCCGTTTTGTATTAAAATTATTCTTAATATTAATTATTAATTAATTATTTATGTGCTATTGTCAAAAACAAAACATGGCATAATTGAAATAGGGATATAAAATAATCATCATGTTGAGTTTATTAGTGTGGATTGAATCCTTATAAACCAAGGCCGAAATCACCAGATAAGTGTTGAGTGTTAAAATTACAATCACTTGAAAGTCGAAATATTACTTAACAAGACAGGTAAAGAAGCGTTGCAACTGTACAACACATCTAACCTCAATAAAAACAAAGTTGACAATGATAGTCAATTATTATTGAAAAATTTGCTAACAATTTAAATCCCAAAACGGACAGTGCTGCGGAACGTTTTCCGTACTAGTCAAACGACGCAAGCATACCTAGAATTGGTAAATGTCGATAGGGAAATGACTAAGTGATGATCTGACTTCAAACCTCATGGAACACGATTTAGTTCATATTGTTAAAATTGGTTTTAAGGGAAAGTTTTTTAAGCAAACAAAAATTTGTTCACAGGTATGGGGAAATTTAATAACCCAGCCAAAATATTTACTCCTGGTCTTAAAAAACCTGTTATGAGGCCTTCAAAACTAATCTCAAACAAATTAAGACCTAGGTCTAAAGTTAAGTTAATAAGGTTAGAAAAAGGGAAAGCTATTAGCAAAGTGAAAAACCCAATTGTGCAGATTAGTAATTTAGTATTCATTGAAATAATATATAAATAATCAGAATTGTCATGAATTTTATAGATTCGAACAAAGTATTGTTAAGAGTCTTGATTGAAGTACCAACATAAGATAGTAATTTCAGTTTTTACTTGAGTGTGGTAACACAAACTTGTTATAAAACAAATTGTTATAACATACAATAATGTAAATTAAGATGATATGGTCGTGTCCGTAAGTAGATATACTGTACATAATTCTAAGTAGATTTTAATTAGTTGAAAGATTACATATATACACGGGAATAAAACCCGGGACCTTTGGCTTAGCATGCCAATGCTTGTATCATTGAGCTATCCAGTATTAATCCCATGCTCAGCGTCATTCTTTATTTACAGACTCACACTTTAAAATATGACTGAAAAATTATCTTAAGCACGGGATGAATTCTGGGTAGTCGCGGTTGTAGCATTGGCACACTAAGTCAATACGACAACAATGTCTTGTATTCATTATAGTGCTAAACAGCAAATTTTGAACCCGTACCCAATGACAGTGTTTGTTCCATGTAACAATAACTCTCTAAATTTGGTTTGTGTTGTGGCTGCTCATGTAAATGTCACATAAGTAACATATTTTGGTACTGTAGAATGTTTATTTCCACACTCTTCCTGTTCTACTCAACGATGGTGTATATTGGAACAAGTTGTTGAGATAGCAGTGAAGGGTAGTTCTGATGCAATATGGAGCTCTAAAGCAGCTGCAGTAAATGATATTTCAAGTCAAATAAACAAATTGGTTGATGCAATGGAGATATTTTGTGGTACCCAGACTGAAACTGTTCCGTTCGGTTACTGATTGATGATTGTGCTTTAAGGGAAGATGGACACTATAATAGTTATTTAGTAATGAAAGTAATAATAGGGGTTGGAAGTAGCCTGCGGTATTGATTTCAGTGATGTCCTCAACAACTTTTCATTCATTAAGGCTAGAAAATGTATTTTTTCAGTGGTGTACAACAATAACAATGCAAACTATAATCGAATAAAAACTTAATGGAATAACACTAAGCTTATTTTACTTCTGCGTTTTGTATGGGTAGGTGGGCTAAGAGTTATGGGGAGGGCAGCCATTATAACATTCGCCCCGGACATCAAAAAACCTAACTACGTCACTGTATATAGTAGAATACCCAGACCATAAGTAAACATGAAATCTCTAGGTTTTAATATATATTTAAGGATGGTGGAAACATCTTGCGTAGAAGTATATAACATTTAAGAAAATTTAGAAATGCCCAATTAATCCAGGACAAGAATAATTTATATCAACTCACAACCTTATTTAGGCCTAAATACCTAAGTGATCAAAATAATCATAACACAGATTGTGATAATAATGATCATACACATGATCAAAGATTAAATAGTTCTCATTCAAATAGGGCTATATGGTGTCCTACACATGATAAATTATGTGTTTATAAGTATGTGTGACCTACATGAGGTTTAAAATAAACAAGGGAGGTGAATCATCTGTACTGAAGAGGCTTACGAGTGTCATGTGGGACAGCCACATTGTATTGTATTGTATTGTATTGTATTGTATTACTCTTATAACCTACTGAATATTAAAGCTATGATTATTTTTTTATTCTTAACAACTATATATATACAGATAACATAGCCAATTAGAAGAATAGAGGAGTTATCGTGATTTATAGTTCATTACTTTCAATTTTAAAATCTCCTGGGTTCAAGTTTGGGGGGGAGAAATTGTTCTAGTATGCCAATCCTACCCGGAAGAGATGTCGAGCTGGCGCAGTCCTGAGGACAAATGTTTAGGTGCAACTTCTCCAGTGGATCGCAGACGCAGTCAGGACACGTGGCAGTGTCAGGGCTACACGTAGCATACCTCGGCGTGTTATTGGTAGAGAGCTTGGAGTTGCGGCGCCATTGGCAGCCTACGTGGAGTCTAAAACCACAGAGAAGTTGGATCAGGGCAAGCGATATTTAGAAATCGGAAAACTGAGGCTCATTATTAAAGATAAGCAAATATCCCTAACATAATTCTAGGAGATAAATGTAATGAAAATTACTAAAACTATCTCATTTTAAGTCATATACCATAATGTACATGATACTTTCGTCCATGTTTGTATGATACAACCTACTTTCCATCCTGATTGCCTGATACAACCAATTTGTCACCCCGTTTGAACGATCTAACATAATTATCATCCTACTTGCCTGATATAACTTACTTGTCGCCTTGCTTGTCATTGAAGCCCTTGCCGGTCCCAAACCCGCAAGTTTTGGAGCAGTCCTTTGGACTCTCTTTCTCTGAACAGAACTCCTTGTTGTGCTCCTCAGCCGTGGAGTGGGACAAGTTGCAAGGACCAATGACGTTGTCTACCAGCGTCACCGAAACCAGGGCTATTATTGGCCCCCCTGTGGTGGGAGATATCTTGACCACCAGACTGTGGACACATTGCCAATACATTGAGAACATCCTACTCTTCTTTTTTTTTTTGCATTGCATCACGTCTTATCACCCTCCCCCCACCTGCGGGATATATGAAGTTTTGCTCAAATAATGTCAAAGAAAGAAGGCTAGAATTTAAATTAAATTTACCCACATTTTCATGGTTGGAGCGTGGAAATATATTTAGGAAATATCCTTAGTGCACTGTGGGTATTTACGCCTAAACCTCCCCGTCACCGGCAAATCGGACAGTAACCGACTTTCATAGTAATGTAAAATAAGCAACAAAGTTGAGTTGTGTTGGTGTACGATAAACAACAAAGTTGGAGTGTGTTGGTGTACAATAAACAACAAATTTGGGGTGTATTGGTATACGATAAACAAAGTTGAGGTGTGTTGGTTTACAATAAACAATAAAAGTTGGGGTGTGCTTATGTAAGATAAACAACAGAGTTGGAGTGTGATGGTGTATGATATACATCAAAGTTGGGTTGTACTGTTGTACGAAAAACAACATAGTTGGTGTTTGAGTGTATGATAAACAACAAAGTTGGGGTGTGCTGTTGTACTATAAACAACAGAGTTGGGGTGTGCTGGTGTGTGATTAACAACAAAATGGGGCTGTATTGGTGTACGATAAACAACAGATTTGGGGTGTTCTGGTGGATAATGATCAGTATAGTTAGGGTGTGTTTCTTTAATAAACAATATAGTTTGGAAGTGAAAAAATATATAGTTAGTACCCTTGCACCGACATTGATTACGATGACCGTACCGGCCTTAAATGTAAACATTCAAGACTAAGAAAATCAAGGATAAAATTTTCAATTTGTAAAATGTCGTTTGGGAATGAATGTGCTGGTGTAAACCCCCTTACCCCCTTTAAAAAAAATTAATAGCCAAGGAGTCACAAGCGAACAATAGTTTATTGAATAAACAATGAATCAATATATACATATATTGAATAAACAAAGAATTAATATATATATATATATATATATATTATTTTTTAACAATAGCAATATGTGCATAGAGGATAGAGAGCCGCCACCTTGTGGCTTTCAAGCGAAATAATAATACATTTCATTCAAAAGGGTAAACGACAAAGGTGCTTTTCAAAAGTTAAGATTCGAAGTAACTCAAATCATAAATATCCTGCCACCTGGTGACAGCCCTATGTAGGTCTACCTTCAAAAGGTATTAAAGACAATGCTATAAAATATTAAACTTTAACAACTCTTCCAACTTGTGGCAACAATACGCACTATAAAATAATATAAGTTCTTGAGATTACTAAAAATAATCAATTATTAAGAGCCCTGCCCTCTTGCGCTGATTACGCACACTATAATATTACAAGAGCTAATAGTATATATTTGGTGATATCTCGCAACAACATAATATAATGCAACTAAGTTTCATAGCACAATACTAAAATTTCTCTTTTCTGTCCTCGTAACAACAAAATGTAATTTAAAGTGACTTAAATTTATAAAGCATACTACCTAATATTTATGTGCTCTGCCCCCTCATAACAACAAAATGTAATTTAAAGCAATTACATTTGAAAAGCACAATACTAAATATATAAGTGTTCCGTATACTCATAACAACAAAATTTAATTTAAAGCAATTAAATTTGAAAAGCACAATACTAAATATACAAGTGTTCCGTATACTCATAACAACAAAATGTAATTTAAAGCAATTAAAGTTGAAAAGCACAATACTAAATATATAAGTGGTTTGTCTCCTCATAACAAGAAAATTTAATTTAAATTAATTAAATGTAGTTATACCAAACATTAATTACTCGGTAAACGACGCCAACTACCCATCAGCAAGATGGTCATAGCCTACGTGGGAGCGCAATGAAACGCTAGCTGTCTAGCGGCGAAACAGAAGCTACTTTAAGATTGAGGAACAAATTAAATTTAACCAATAGACAAAATACAAATAGAAACATGGCTACACATTAGCCCACTAATAAAGGAAAACATTCCCATTCTATTTCAGGGATTTAAATTTATAAGTTCAAATTAATAATTTGGAATGTATTGCATCAATTATCCGAAAGATAATTTTGAAAAATGGAAGCTAAGCCCTAGCTTAAATAGCGTCACTCACCTCGTACTAAGCCAGATGATACAATGAGTGGCGATACAAACAAAACACCATATATATATATATATATATATATATATATATATATATAGCGACTAGACTAAATCACATACCCACAGAGATTAGGGAAGGAAAAGGGGGAGAGGGAGTGGAAGGAAAGAAGTCGAGAAGCGCGTGGAAAGAACGGTGAGCATTCAGTGAACTAGTAGAATGCGCTAGAACAGTCCAGGTAGAATTAATAATAATTAAGTACGTGGAGCCACCTTCACTGGTTTTTTTGGGCGTGGCCTATTTTGCTTGCATACAGATAGTTCACACCTCCTTTCAGTCAGTTAGATAGTGTGTTAGAGGGAGGAGGTCACGGCCAGGCATGAATAAGTTGGAGTCCAACCGGGTTTGAGGGTGAGTAACTGAGTATTATGCCATTTGATTGAACTGTTACGTGTTACAATGGCCTTGATAAGGACAAATCTTTTGTGTGATATTTGCAAGTCACGATGACAATTATATGCAAGGCCACTTAAATCATAATTAAAGTTTCTGTTTAGTGTGTTCTTCGTTTTTATGTAAATTTTAATTTGCATCAATTTATTCAATCATCAAGTTTAAAATATAGTGCACTTACTGTGTATTTAATTTTTTTTACTAAACCAATACATTTATTCCTTATGTTTTTTAAAACTAATTTAATTTATATCATAGTTCTAGAAAAAGTTATAAACATTTAACCTCAAAATGATATATTAAAATATATTTCAAAACTTAAAATGGTGTGTCATTTTATGCACATTTCCCTTTCAATAAGCAAGAGAGATGGAATGTGCAAGTGTATAATAAACAACATAATTTGGGTGTGCTAGAATACAATAAAACAAAGTTGGGGTGTGCGAGAATAAAAAAATAGTGGATATTTGCTAGAATACAATAAAACAGAGTTGGGGTGTGCTAGAATACATTACAAACAAAGTTGGGGTGTACTAGAATCCATTAAAACAGTGTTTGTGTGTGCTAAAATATAATGAAACTGCGAGCAACAAATAATTTGAAATAGTTAGTGAGCTTTATTAGGGAAAATGTTAGCTAGCAATAACAATATTATATTGGAGACTATGAAAATAATAAATCGGTAAATGAATGTTCTTACTCGGTTAGTAAGTTATTGACATCTAGTCTGCTTTCAAGGAATGTAAAACCCAAAATACTCAAAACCGTAGTTTTGCCAGTTTTTCTCTCTGGTTGTGAAACGTGGTTTTTTACTTTACATGAAGAAAACAAATTTAAGGGGTTCAAAAACAAGTACTTAGGAAGATATTTGGTACTAAAACGGATTAGGCTACTGGGGAGTGAAGGAAGTTCCATAATGATTAGTTATATACCATTTACTCATCACAAGACATTGCTAGGATAACCAAGTCTCGCAGATTACGGTGGGCAGGACATGCAGTGCGAATGAGAGATCTTAGAGCCTTGTTCAGGGTACTGACTGGCAAACCCAATAGAATGAGACCATTGGGAATACCTATGACGTAGATGGGAGGATAACATTGGAAAAGACCTGAAAGAGATAGGGTGTAATGAGGTGGACTGGATAGAACTAGCAAAAGATAGCTTAGGATATATAGGTGGCGTACTTTTGTAAGTGCTTCAATAAACTTTTTAGTTCATAATTCCATAGAGTACGTAAGTAAGAATACAATAAAACAGAGTAGTTGGGTACTACCATTTACTAAACAATTAAGCTGGAGTGTGCTATTGTGCAATAACCAACAGAGTTAGATATTACAAGTGTTCAATAAATGACAGAGTTTAAATTTCCTATTCTTGTATTGAAGCGCATGTTAGTGAGCACTTCACTTTATAACATTTTAGAAAACATTCTAAACAAGCTAAAAGTAAGGAGTGGATATAAATTAAAAGTTAAAGACTATAAATATTTTTCAAAAAATATATATAACAAAAGTTGATTAATAAATTTGTTAAGATAGTTGATGCAATCAATTGAAATTGTAAATAGAAATGTATAATTAGGTTTAATTATGGTACAAATATATTGTAAAATTATGAACATTAAATACAAAATGAATAATTCAACATCAATTTAGTTATGTATAAGGTTATGATATGTTTAAAATAGATAAAAACACGTTAAAAGGTTGTTGTAAAACTTACAGATAACATAGTATGTTGGACAAAACAATGTTTAAGTTCAAGTAAGTTGAAAAATCGAATTATGAAATTTAAGTTAAGAGTTTAACATCTGCAAATTAGGTTATAACGAAATAATTGAGAATTATCATACAACGACTTGAGAATATACTATTTATAATTAAACAATGTTTATAGTATTCTAAGCCTTATCTGTTTCTTTGTCCCATTACTCCTTGTGTATTTACAGCATTGGAAAGATGCTGGAATACTTTATTCCGACATGTTTCGACACTTATGGTGCCATAATCATGGGAAAAAAGTCGTTGTGAAAATAAAATCTGTTGATACGACTGAGTTAACAACTATCGGTTGTATCAACACATCGTGTTTTTCACAACCACTTTTATTCCATGATTATGACACCATAAGTGTCGAAACAAGTCGGAATAAAGTATTCCAGCATCTTTCCAATGCTGGAAATGCACAAGGAGTAATGAGACAAGGAAATAGGTAGGACTTAGAATATTATACTACATTCTCTGCTTCATTTAAACTCGTTTCACATTTGTTATCCTATAAATTAAATTTTATACTTGTCAACTTTAATTCCAACTTGATTCAAATTTCAAACATGGTTTAATTATAAATAGTATATTCTCAAGTCGTTGTATGACAATTCTCAATTACTTCGTTATACCCTAATTTGCAGATGTTAACCTCTTAACTTAAATTTCATAATTCGATTTTTCCACTTACTTGAACTTAAACATTGTTTTGTCCAACATACTATGTTATCTGTAAGTTTTACAACAGCCTTTTAACGTGTTTTCATGTATTTTAGATATATCATCACCTTATATATAACTAAATTGAAGACGAATTATTCATTTTATATTTAATGTTCATAATTTGGCAATATAATTGTATCATATTTAAACCTAATTATACATTTCGATTTACAATTTCAATTGATTACATCAACTATCTTAATTAATTTACTAATCAACTATTTTTATATATTTTTTGAACAATATTTCTAAGTCTTAACTTATAATTTTTAACTTCACTTTATTCTTACTGTTACATTACAGGAATATAAATATCTAAAGTCGCTAGACGACATTCAAGGGCATAGTAACAAGAGAAACAAAATCTCGTTTCAAAGATTAGTACAGTTTGCAACCTATTCTGATCCAGGGATCCTGGCATGGTACCCGGTTCCGGGATGTCTGAGATGGCCTACTATCATTATACTTCCCCAATAATCCGTCACTCACTCGATATGCTCAGATGCTGCAAGAAGTGCCCCGACGTCTGCCACGTACAAGATACCACCTTCACTCGTGATGTTGAATACGCGTTGGTCCTCTAGAATGAAGAATGCCCCACGTGGGTCCCGGGGATGGGCAAGGCGAGCATATTGGTGAGCGCCCCGGAAGATTTTAACATGTCTCGGGTACCATTCAAGCTCCGTGTTCAAGAGAGCCCCTCTTATTGGTCGATAGTGGGCAAATGGTTCACTCAGGCCAACTGCTCGTAAAGGAGGAATGAAGTCTACCTGCAAATATAACAAGGTTATATAGCTCAGCACAGAGTCTAACTGCAGAGACAAATAGCAAGAATATAGCTCCACACAAAGTCTAAGTGCAGAGACAAATAGCAAGAATATAGCTCCACACAAAGTCTATCTGCAGAGCTAAACAACAAGAGTATAGCTCAACACGATGTCTACCTGTTAAACAAACAATAAAATAGCTAATAATGAAGTCTTCCTGTATCCCACACCCACCTACAATCTGAGGAGGTAGAACAATGGATAACACAGATAGTCCACAGCCAAAGTAAGATGAGCTAGAACCAGGAACCAAACTTTATTAAAATGTATAAAGTAGAAAAAATAAAGGTCGTGAATAGAGATAAAAATGTATACACAACTTAAATGAACTTTATTATTAGAAATAGCCAAAATATAAAATCAATATTTAGCTGGCTGGCTTGTGGGTGGTGATTTCAAGTGACTACTGCGAGTTCTTTTAATATGAAATTTGCCTTTGCTATAAAAAAAATCAGCTCAGTCAGTAGGAAAATAAACTCTTAAAAAATGCTCTGGAATGTTTGGGGAGCAAAAGGGACCTGATAAATAAATAGTGAACTACGACCTAGCCTGATACTCAATACTGATAGCCATAAGTTGATTGCACCTCTTTGGCTACCGGGAACAAACCTGGATATATGCTAAGATACATGGATAGTAAATAGATAATAAAATAATACAAACATTGTATGGGGAAGTGGTATGAATAAAGATATGTAAACATCGTTTCAGATATTATTTATGTAATGTCACATTCATATCCATTTCAGTATCACTGCCTGGAGAGCTCCGGCTAAGTAGCGATACTAAGGTAATCCATAAATCTAATGTAATATTATTGAATGAGACAAATATTCCATTGGTAACATAAAACAATATAAAATATTGAAATGGTTGTGCACACAAAGACCACATTTGACAACATCCTATTTAGTATAAATAAAATAAAATTTTATTTAAGAATATATTCTTGGGACAAAATAAATATTGTATGTTCAAAGATGTCTAAAATGGTAACACTAGGTGTTGAAAAAAAATCAATCATTATTTTATAATATTTATGATTTCAATACTGAGAAAAACGTTTATTAAATTTAGTTCAGTTTTCGGAGAATAGTTTAAAATGATTTTTGTTCTTGGATGGCTTAAAATAGGAAAGGATAAAACCGTAAAAAATTAGAGTAATCTCACCGATGAAAAAATGAAATGTCCTCTGTTGAAATCTTGAAAGAAAAATGTTCTTGGGACTGAAAATATTTATATCAAAGAGTACCATGTAGAACTTTTCCTACGAACATTTCCAGTACATCACTGGACACTGTAGTCACTTCTGAATTAGTTTCATGATGCTTAAATCACCCTTTTACAATACTAATTAATAATTAGAAAAAATCGAACAAATCTTAGTCTTAGTCAGAACCACACATGAAAATAGAAGACTTTCCCTAGAATTTTAAAATGCTCCAAATCATCTTATACCATTGTTTTGTCTATAAAAAACAGAATTAAATGATAGTCCAAAACAACAATTAGATTATTAAAAGATAATGTCATATTTAATCAGCCTGGGCTAAGCCAGAAATAAATTAAGTTATTCAAAGAATAACTGAGACATCAAAAAACATTAGGGAAATTATGGTGAGTTATAAAAATTAATAGTTTAGACATATTATATTGCCTAAATTAGAATATCGCGCTGTAAACCAAGAACCAATACTTGTTCTCACCCCTCCGTTCCTTGGGATTTGTTACTTCCGAGCCCACCAATAGAACGGAGTAGTGGTTCCACAAGTCTGTTGATCTGCTTTGATCGTAAACAAACTGCATTCATATCAATTAAAAAGATTGATTTTTTTTGTGCAACTTTAGAGGTGAGTAAACTAAACTAGTATATTTCCACTTTGTATACAGTATATCGGAAACTCATTGCCCAAACTGTACATATAGCTTGTTTAAACCAAAAATAATTCCAAATCCCTAGACACTCCCATCCAGAAAGCTATGCTAATACCATTAAATGGTGTTCAAAGTTTCAGTGTACAGCGCCGGGATTGTAAAGGTGTTCAAGCATGCGTGTACAACAGCTTGCATAGGAGCTAGGCGCACGGCAATACACACCTCGATATCTTGGAGCAAGGCAGCAGATCATACCACAATTAATAGTAATAGTAGACACACTAGTTCACCCAGGAATGGGAATACGTTCTGAGGGTCATCATTAACGGTCCAACATCACAAAAAGTTCCTGCCATTGTTACAGGTGTAGTGCCACGTGCGTAACTTCTATGGAACTTGTTGTACGTACACGCATGCTTGAAAAACATTGCTGTCCCGGCTCTGTACGCCATAACTTTGAACACAATTCAATGGTATTAGCATACTATTACAGATGAGAGTGTATAGGGATTGTGTATCACTTTTGGTTCAATCAAGCTATATGTGCATTTTGGGCTATGGATTTCATAACACATCGTATGTGCCTCATAGGTACGAAGAAGTAAGAAATTACGTCCATAGAGACGATAAAATAAATACTTTAAACATTCTACTCTTGAAGAAAGATTTGGTGAAAGATTGGTGCTACCAATATAAAAATGATTCAATCACACAACAAATATATTTAAAATCAATGTTAGTAATAAATAAAAGGGGGAATTAAAATAATATCAGACCACAGTATTGAAATTTAATATTAGAAACCAGAAGGTTACAGTACGTGCTGAGGTTTGTTCCCCTTACTTTGATATTCCTGTCATGCTCCAGTGGTAGGGTCATTCTAGGCTCACCACGACTCTCTGGAGGGTTATCTTCCTCATTCCTCACTTTGACCCTCATAGTCACTTCCATACTCCGTTTGGAGGGCATGATCTGGCACTTCACCGTTACCCAAAAGAAAGGACTGGGTGCAGGGGTGTCTTGGTCCAGGAAGTCCTTGAAACGGAGAACCCAATCCTCGGTGCCAGTAACGGTATGTAACTTGTCCAACGAACAGAACTGGCTGCCTGGAAACATGAACCTAGATTGGACAAGTTCAACTTGGGTGGTGGTAAGATGTCTAGCAGTCTCTTAATATTTGTTGGAGGTGTATTAAGGGCACCCCCAGGATTGTCTGTATTACACGTTGTACTCACCATCAAGAAGGGTGTATATTACTGTGGTACTCGGATGGTTGGTATTATACGTTGTACTCACCATCAAGAAGGATGTATATTACTGTGGTACTCGGATGGTTGGTATTATACGTTGTACTCACCATCAAGAAGGGTGTATATTACTGTGGTACTAGGATTGTCTGTATTACACGCTGTGCTCACCATCAAGAAGGGTGTATGTTGGTGATATCCTAGGATATAGCTTGTAGAGCAGAAGGTGAGGTCCAATAGATCCTATTATCTGACCCGGCTGGTTCTCTAACACGGAGTACTCTGCCTTTCTCCAGAGACACATGTCCAGATAATCCTGAATCCAACATTTATCAACATTACATGTATGCCTTCATATAGTCGGACTCTCCCGCACTTCCAAAGTTAAAGTGTGAGTATTTGTTATACGTCAATGAACGAGGAATATAAACGAGTACATGCTCATCGCTCATGTTCCCAACTGAAGAGTGAGTTTGATTAGCCTGCATTGTTCCAGGTAGCAAGAACACCAATATTAAGAAGAACATTGGGTTCAAACCCCAAGTTGATTGGTTCTATATTGATATACTATAGATAGGGATTGACACGTGAGCCTAACTTTAGAAAGATTACGTCAAATAATAAAAACAATGTAACGTAATACTAACCATATCTGGTGGGCGTAGAGTAATGTGAACTGTCATCTGAGCAGATTCATCGCCTGTTATCTGCCATGCTGTTACCAGCACAGACACATTACCCGTGAGAGGACCTACACAACAATTATATACACATTAACAGAGTGATGTGAGCTGTCATCTAAGGATACTCATAGTCTGTTATCTGCCGTGCTATTACCACTACAGACTCATTAGACTTAACTGCACCTACATGATACCAACAAAGTTATGTGGACTGTGATCAGTCCACAAACATTAGTAATTAATTCTCCTATATTAACATTTTCTAGATGCTCACGTTCATAAGTTACACCAAAAAGGCCCTATTCCGAAAAAAAAAAGGTTCAATTTGAAGATGTACGCTTCAGGATGAACTTTTTTTAATAATTAAAAACACTCTAGGGCTATTAACACTAGTGACTACGTAACACCAATTTACGACCTATTGACGTCACCTGTGTTCATGACGGATTCAGATGGAAACTTAAGGTCCCCGGTCTTGGGGTCAATACCAAACCATCCGACCCAGTCTCCAGATTCCTGTAGAGAGTATTGGATACTGCCCTGGTCAAGGCTCGAACTGCTGTCCCAAACTGCTCGAGCACGGAGGATGGTTACACCTGACAAGGATTTGTCCATCGGAAGGAACATATCCACAGAGCTTAGTGGGAAGTATAGGGAGGCATCTGTAACAAGTAGGCCCATACTATTAGGAACCTCAACAAACTTTTCAATTAGCATAATGTCTGGGCCAGTTCCTCTAAAGTTGTAAGGAGAGAGAAGGGTCATCTAAGAGAGCCAATATGTCCACTTGGGGACCAGCAAGTAGTATACAATACGAACGCTATTATTATAAGACATATTATATTCAAGCTCTGTATTGTTAAAGTATTGTCACTAAGCGTCGTTTGCTGGGCGGCTGGCCTTACTGATCTAATCATTATGGTAGCATATGAGACAAAAGTGAGTTAATTGGAATATTTCTACAACATATTCATATCAAGCGATGATTTTTTTAAATAGAAGATGGCTTGAATAACAAAAAAGAAGTTGGCACAGTTTAACCGGTACTTAATTTAAATACATAGAGGAAGGTTGCCGATATCGTACTAGTGCCCAAATCGTACTTTTCGTTTTAAATAAAATAAAAATATTTATTTCTGCCATTTAACGGTTTAGCAAGGAACTAAATTTATACCCCATCTTACTCAGTTTACCGCGTGGTTGTAATTCAGTCATTAGGTGAACTAAATCACTTTGTACAATTCGAGGTAAGCTGATGCTAATGTTTTACTGTAGAGTAATTCTTTAGAAAACGCTTTGCAGTAAAATACTCCTCTTGTTTGTGTGCATTTCACGCCATTATTTTTTATGTTATTTTCACCGTTTGTTTGTTAGGATGTTTATTTGATTTTAACCGTACTCTTGCTTGGTTCCAAAATAATACCGGTACGATTTTGGTGGCTAGTTAACAATTTTTGTCACAGGATGGCGAAATGAAAGTTTGGTCAGCAAATGACATGGAAAAAGCATTTCAAGCATTAAGAAGTTTTATTATTATTATTATTATTATTATTATTATTATCAGCACCGCGTCTTACTACCCGTTCGGGTTATACGCACTTACGCTAATGTGTAATGGTATGGTGGTAGTGAGATGAAATAAAGGACCTACAGTTTAACGTGGAATCCGAACCACGGTGGAGGCCTGGCATTCCTCACATTCACAAGAAGTCTTGTCAGAGGTGAAGGAAGGGTTTGGTAATCAGATAAATCTTTGCCGGGACCGAGGATTGAACCCCGGCCGCCAGCACAGAAGTCTGACACCTTACCCCTAGACCACCAGGTCACCTAATTAAGAAGTTAAAGCATGGGTTTTAACTAGCCATCAGAATCTTATAAAATTTCCAAACCTATCCTGAGGCTCCATCTTGATGGAAAAGTAAAAAGAATGCCAGAAGGTGTTACTGGAGTAGCCCTAAACGGCTGTCTTCCCACTCTACCAATAGCTTTAGAAAATGATATATCCGACCCTTAATCAAACTTTCAAATGTTTTCTTGGTATGATAAGTATTGTAACCTCCTTTATTTTCACAAAATGCACAATGCCCAAAAACAAAACACAACTAAACAATCAGAGTGGGTCATTTGAGTGATTTAAGTAACAATAGCCCGAGAACAGACTACTGTTTCTCAGACGCACGCAACTCACCCGGTTGCAGAAAATAGTCCTAAGACGGTCGGTCGTCCCTTTTGCCCTTATTTTTGAAACTTCATGACATAGTTTTTATATATAAATAAATAACCTGAGCCTATATGTGCTCGTAGAATGCGGAACAAATTTACAACATAAAGGAAATACCAGAGGTATCTTTTAAATAGTTTATTTATTATAATAGTAATAATATTAATAAATGAAAAAGGTATGAAAACAATGTATAAAGGTACATATAATAAATATGATTAACATATTATTTGAATATTTAAAACGTCGAATATATATATATATATATATATATATATATTGATAAATGTTAAATATTGAAAGTTAATTCGACATTCAGTCTTCAATAATATCTATTAGTTTACTTTAATTTAATATGAATCAATCAAGTCCAAGATTCTCTTTCAATACAATCACAAAATAATATATTATTACAGTCCAAAAACATTAACCTCATCTTTAAAAATAACAAATACCTATTTACATAGTTAATGGAATAATCTACTTGACTAAATCTACCCTTAAAAGTAATAAATAAATCAAATGCATCAAAAATTAATATGAATAATAAACAAAACTGACTTAAATAAGCTTAATTTCATTTAGATTAAAAAGGAGCAAGAATTTTTGCCAAGACTTTTCTTACTTGACATTTAGTTATATTTAGTATCATAAGTAGTTTCTAAGTCGTTTATATTATTAAACAATTAGTAAAAGTATTAAGGCAATTATTCCCTAGTATTACCAAAATCCATCTTAATTCCCTAATTTTTTTAAAAGAAACTAAATGTTCTCCGTGAATATATAGAAATAAACATAAAGTTTACTCACAATCATATCTTACGATATTTCAGTAATTAAATTAGGGCCAGCAATGATTGTTCAGTATTAATTGAAATTTACATTGACTTGCAGTAAATTTAAATTAAATTAAATATTTATTACTTTAGAATTATTTTCTACCTATCTCTAAGATCAAAAATAATTCATACTACAATATTAAACTATCGATGTAGTTCGATTCCAGCAATTATCTCTGAGTTCATGATTTACTATACTATTTAGAAATACTATCAACTCAACAACGATCAAATTTAAACTCAATTCCAATATCATAGTATTTTAAATCTGTTATAAAAAGCAAAAAATGAATTTTGAAAAGTTACATATAAACAATTATTCAAGCTGAAACATTAAATTGGCCTTACATTTTCCAATAACGCAAGGCAAATGCTACCTTCTCCTCTACAAAGAGTCAATTCCAAGAGTGCTGGTAATGGCAACTTACATGCATTATATTTGATTAGATTCAGAGACAGGGGAGGGAAAGGAACAAGGGTGGAGGAACATAATTGGGTCACGTGAGAGGTAAAACGCATGACAAAACACATGTTCATGAAACTCTGAGAGAGTACTCCCTCTTTCTGTAACACTATGCTTTGGGCTATAATACGTCATCGAAACAATTTCCTTTCCCAATCACTTTATAATGTTCTACCACTGTACGCCTCCTAGCAGTCAACGCTCGAACTCTGGTCGTGTCAGTCAGTTGCTTATGCGCTGTGGCCTTGTTAAGATGTGTAGTGATATTGCGGAACCGTCGTGTGGAGTTTTTATGGCGCAATAGGCTAAGTTGATCACACTACATCTTCTTCTTTCAACTTTGTTTTATAGCTAATGCTACAGTAGAGAAGTTTGTGAGCTGGCTTATCAAGTTGATAAACAAACATGGTTACAAGCACATGTTTATTCAATAAACGGAAAGGATTGACAATAAATTGTATTATTCCTTCATGAGAAGACATCCTGGGCCTTCACTACGTCAACTTGAATAAACTCCAATGGCGCGAGCTAAAGATTTTAACAGGGAGAGTGTTAACGAGTTTTTTTGGACATCCTTGAAATTACATGGAAATGAAATCATATTGATGCAACCCGAATTTTTAATGAATCAGGATTTTCTATTGTGCAGAAACGAAATGAAAGATTAATTAGTCGAAAGGGGATAAAATAAGTAGTAGTCATTGCAGGGGAAGTAAAGGGTAATAATACGACTTTTGTCACATTTGTTAGTGAATTATAAATGTACGTCCCCACAATGAATATATTTATGAAACTAAGAATGCTCCCATTATTAGAAAATAAATATCCAGTGTGCAGCTTATTGACTATGTCCTAAACAGGCTATATTGACTGTGAATGGTTTGTAAAGGGGCTACAGCATCCTATCGCTACGGTTAAACCAGACAAATATAAAAAAGTGCTTCTGGTATTGGATGGCCATAGCACACATTCAAAAATCTTGATGCGCTAAAAACAGCCAAAGAAAACCGCGTAGTCATGCTGTAACTTCCGTGTCATACCATGCATAGATTACAGCTCCTTCGTGTTGCTATTTTCGCACCACTGGGGAAATATTATGGTCAAACAGTAGGGTAATGGCTTACTGCCCACAGATAAAAGTCTCTTGCTCAAGAAAATGTAGTGCATTTATTAAACGAAGCGTTTGAAAAAGTAGCAACGATCGTGAATGCAGCGAGTGGTTTCAGGGCTACAGGAATATGGCCAATTTTACATCCAGTGGTGGACGTTTTCACACATCTAGATGATCCAAGTCATGAACCTGAGGGTTATAGGCCTACCAACTGTGAAAATAAAAATAAGTCTAAGACTAACAGTCAAGAAAACTCAGACAATCGGGAAAACGTAGGCTTAGATCTTGGCTTATGCCTAACCATTGTTGTAAACAATAGTGAGAACCAGTCAGATTACAATGGACGTGGAAAAATGTCAGGTCTATCGGGAAATATCGCCTATTTCATCAATGAGTGCAAGTGTCAAGAAGAAGCAGCAAAAAAGGACTCAAAGTGCCATCGTTATAGCCACCAGTCCTTGCAAAAATGATCTAAAAGAAGCTTTTCAGAAAAGATCCAAGCGAACACGGAATTTAAATAACAAATTAGAAAAACTACAAAAAAAAAAAAAAAAA
>CABFVZ010001134.1:21031-68572 GCA_902151445.1 Timema monikensis | reverse complement strand
AAAAAAAAAAAAAAAGATGTAGACGTTTCAAGGCTCGACTTAATGAAGCTACTTGCAGTAAAACTTCCTATGGCAAAGTGTTTGTTGAAATTTACAATAATGACTGATTCTGCATTCTTTGTGTAGAGACTGCAATTGAAAACATAATTCAGTACACAAAATGCTCACGAGTCTTGATCTGCAGTTACAATAACAAGTTAACTTTGTTTGTAATACTTATTATTTTAATGTAAGTTTAGACCTAAGTTGTGTTTACAATCAATTTATCAAATTGACTTTTAAAAACAGGAAAGTAAAATTTTGATTTAATTTATACATTTCTACATGGTGCCAATTCAACTAGGACACTTTGTTTTTAGCCTGATATGACTTTTTTTCTGTTATTTTTAATCTGCCAATTATATTTCAATTAAATATTTAAATAAATATCGCTCACAATAACAACTATAAATACACGCAAGTACAATTTTGGAACCAAAGGTACGGCTTATGAAACTGGTTGCGGAAATCATACAGAAAGTAAGGGTTTGGGAAACAATGTTTTACTCCCATAGTTTTTAAAAATAAAACTGTAAAAAAAAAGTTATAATAAGGCTTACGGTCCATACTCTATGGTGGTGGGAACACTTTTTAGGTTTGACTAATATATATTAGAAAAAATATGAAATCCTTTAGGTTGTACGATATCGGCAACAGTCCCCTACTAAAAACAAAAATTAAAAATATATTATTTTGTTTTGCTATCACCTAGATTTTTTTATCTTTTTATACATAAACTTCTGATATAAGCCATAAATCCTTGCCTATATCTTTAGTTTTGGGCTATAACTTATAAAACATGTACTGTACGTAGCTTAAAAATAATATATTAAACATATTACATTATTTGAGATTCATACATCTATTTATAGGTGGGCGTACGTGAATAATGAAATTTAAATAAATTAATTTCGTTAAAATTAATATTTACGTCAAGAAATAATGTTGTTTTATGCTTAAAAACCATGTTTAATAAGTTTGAAGATTTAAGATGCAGCTGATGAAGTTAGATGTAAAAGTTAAAAATCTTGGATTCATATGATTTGCCGAAAAATTGACGAGAACAGATACCTGTTTATTAATTTTGTGATATCTAGGAAACTTAGTTGAAATATGCCAAACCAAATTGTCCAAGCCGGAAACTGAACCTGGGACATTCCATCGTGGCATTTCACACTCGTTGATGTGTAAATATTACCATTTAAATTTAAGTTTCTGGCGAAGAGAAATCCACTTCCCTTTTTTTCTTCCAATGAAAACCTGGCGCCTCTATCTTTACAGGTCACAAGTTCTCGCACATTAAAAAAAAAGTTTTATATCGCCATAGACAAAACCTTGCCTTGGAGGTAAGATAAGCTTGTCATAAATTTAAATAAACTAAATGGAACAAAGAGAATAAATTAAAACGGCGTAAAATAAGTGTGAAGAATTGACAACTAAAAGTATGTGAAACCAATTACACAGTAGAAAATAAAATGTATCCAAAGTATTAACATTTAAAATACGTGGTAAAAACCTCCAGTGTACCTTTCCAAAGCCTTCCACGTCTTTACTTAGTTCAAGGTCTTGTCGCTAGGCTACACTATATTACAGTCCGTTCATAGGTCGAGTAAATATAGTTCTCGCAATCGCCACCAATCGCTGATTTATGAAAGTGACTAAATGTCTATCATCTGCAGTCGTGTTTAATAATCTTCTGGAAGTGTGTATATATATACACACACGCGCTCAGGTAACTATAACTCTTTCAAACATTGCTGCATATGAACTTTGTTTCGTAGCGTTAGCTACAGAATCTGATATAAACATGAATAAAAAAAGTATTATCTAAATTCTATAGCAACAAAACCCACGTGTTTGTTCACAACGCTAAACTGTCCTTGAAATTATAATACTAGGAATAATGTATTTAAAAGACCAGTTCTTTGTTACAATAAATGTCAAAATAAATAGGGATGGTAAAATATAAAACTGGTCATGTAAAATAAATATTTTAATAATGATATCATAACAAAAGTATTTATAATATATCTAAAATATCACTTTGTATAAAAGTTTGAAACTATACTAACAAAGTTAATGATGATAGGACATTATCTTACCATCTGTGTCCACAAGAATGGATCAAATTGACAAGAATAAATTTACAAAATACATTTGGTTATGGTTTGGCCCTTGACATCTTCGTAAAATAAATACTTTTACAGTGAAGAAAGCAATCCATATTCAAAAAATAGTCTTCTTGTTTAAATATTACCTGCAATTCATACAAATGGCTAAGAAATGAAAATGGACCACTTAATATGAGTATTTAATGTTTAATTTCAAGTGACATGATTGTGTAGTGATGCCGCCTATGTCGAATTAGTTTAAAATCCTGTTAGTGAATTAAGCTTGCTTGTAGAACGTTAAATTAATTTCCCTAAGTACTGAAAGCCTAATTTAATTAATATTTATCTTGACAACAACCAGCAATTGTTTGAAAACAAACTTGTGGGTATTTATAAAAACAATTTATCATTCGAACAAAACATTTTGTGCAAACAATGCTCCTTCTTCCTGTCGTACATTTATCACAACCAGGAAATAAACAGCTGTGAACTACTTGGGAAGTTCCCGCCTGGAGATATACTAGTGACACACCAGATAAAGACAAACAAGGGCTTAAACAAGCTACGGTTACTCGACCAATTATAGCTCAATTGATAGTATGAGAAACTCAATTATTGGTTCTGAACAAAACCAGATTAATATTTGCTCTGAAACACTACAAAGTTCTTGTTGTACAAGAAACATCATCAAACCACAGTGCACTAACATTTAGAACCTTTTATTTAAGAAGATAATGTAATCCTAGATGGAAAGGGCACGATAGTTAAATAATTTGAGGAAAGTAAAATAGTTGTGGACGATTCATAAGCTTGTCAATTTAATAGGTACAATTATTTTATGTAATCTATAATCGAAATTGTGGGCGCTTGGCTGACTAATAAAATTAAGGGGCCAACATGTTTTTTGTATCGGTAATCATTGCACTACAACTAATAAGTAAAAGCCATAACACATTTTAGTTTGACTTTAATCCATTATTTTTAAAACCTGAAGTTTTATAGAATAGTTATAATTTGATAATAACAAAGACAAACACAAGTTATTTAGAACGAGTCATCGTTTGTCTATGCATTTGGCCAAGCTCCACTTGAGCAATAATCTCCACCCAAGCTATTTCCAACTGACGCCGTTAAATTTAAACAACGCTACAAATCATACACATTTGTTGTGCGGGTTGTATCCTTAACAAATACAAGTAACCTAGCTTATTGCTACAATTTAAACCAAAGGTGGTCAACATAATTTTCAATGTAGCCGTGCAGGTGTGATAAAAGAGAAGTGAAATTCGCCACACTATATAAAAATTGGTAAATTAGGTTGCTCAATTAAATATTTAAAACAACACATACTGTTAGAACAAGTTTATTCAAAACATGTTAAGTACACTTTGACTATTCAGACTCAAAAGAAGAAAATTGTTCAAATTGAAAATGTAAGACAATTTAAAACAAGATTTGACAATCCTTTCTCTTCCAATGAAATGTAGGAATATGAAGTTGCAACCAACAGTTGCCGCCAGGAAAAAGTTTATTTTACTGATAGAATTGGCATACTTAAATTAGCCAAAATTTATGGCCAATTTGCAATTTGTGGAGATTGGCTATAGGGTTGTTCACCCAGGATTAAAACTAATGACGCCGTTAGATATAAACCATACTACATTTCATATGCATGTGTGTTGTGGAATGTATCATTAGCAAATACAAGGGTACATTATGTATTAGAATATTCACTAATTACACCGCTGACGACACTGAAAATACTAGATTATATTAATAAACTCATATGTTGTGCAAGTGTGTACATGACGCTGCTGCAATGATTGAGTGTGACTGTGGACAATTTAAAATACTGGGGCGAGTTGGTTTTAGAATGTGGTTCCGAGTCGTGTGAAAACACTGGTTAACGGGCACTGGACAGTTTGAACAAAGGTGTAACACGTCGGGGAAAGAGACGATAGATGAGGTTTGTTTGTTTTAAAAATGGTTGTGAATCTAACTTGTAACAATTTGGGGTTCTAGGAACAATTGTTATCTAAAATTCATGTTTTCATTAAGATTAACGAAATATTGTCTACAATTGGGTGGACCGAGCTTTGAGCGAAAGGTGGAACGCCCTAATGACTGGCAGTGTGGAGAATTTGGAAAGAAAGATTTAAATGATTAACCTGGTTCTTTATAAGAAACTGTTTTCTATCTTATTTCGAATGATCATTTCAAAAATTTTAGATAGCATCTTCAAGTTTCTGCTGCGAAAAGCTGGTGCAGTAATTAATTGTTTAAAAAAATACCATAACGATTAAACTGTTGCATAATATTAGTTTAAATAAAATGAATTAAAAGAAAATTTTATCTCTAAAGTGTTTTTCTTCGATTATACCAAAATAAAAACTAAAAACGGCACTGTCTCAATAATTGTGAAAATATTAAGTGTAGAAAACATCAGCGATTATAAACCTCACTCTCTTCCTTTTTATTTATTCCCTTCTTGTTTTATACCCGCTTTTCCCTTTATTTCCATCCTTACTCACTCCCTTTTATCCCCTGGGTTTCATCCCTAGTTCTCACAATAGTTTCTCTACAGTTACTCCGTAGCTATCCATATACTTCCTTATTAATCTCTCTCCAGTTCCCTAAACACTTCCCTATCTCTATACTTAATTTATACCCAGTTTCCTCCCTATATCCTCACTGGTTTTTATCAAGTTTCATTTATAGATACTTCCTGTTTATTCTATTTCCTAGATCCCTCACTAATTTGTATAGTGTTCCTCCTATAGCTACTTCCTAGTTTCCTAACTAGCTCCCTCCTTAGCTCTTCTCTAATTCTTCCAAAACTCAAAATTAAGTCTATCTCCACATGCTCTCTAGTTTTATCTTCATTTTGTCTCTAGTTTCTACATAGATCTTTACCAACTCCCTCCCTAATTGATCACATGATCCCTAACTAATGTATTCTCCAGAAATTACCTATTTATTTCCTTAGAACTTTTCTATATACATTCTAGTCACTTATATATATATATATGAGAACCTATTTTACTTCATAATTACTCCCTTTACTCTTCCTACTTTATTAATAACTCCTACCTAGGTACTTTAAAGTTCACTCTCTATTTGCTACCTAGCCTGTATCCCTGCCCTATATCTCATTAATCTTACATATATATATATAAGATTAATGAGATATATATTTAGCCCCGCGTCTTACTATCCGTTCGGGTTATACGCCTAATCTTATATGTTAATAAAATGAGGAGTTTGTTTGTATGTCATGAGCGTTGCATGATATATATATATATATCCCACGCAGAGGTCTTAAATTTAAAAATGAGTAAACCTTGTGCACGAAAATTTGCACCTCAAAGCTGGAAGTTCCCAATTTGGATTTTTTTTTATTAATTAAAAACCTGGGTCAGAAGAAATAAAATGTAGATAATTTTTTTTTCTGTTTGAAGCGAAAAAGAAGCGTTGCCCGGGGTAGACACGGAAACCATTTCGTGGGTACCTCGGGCAACGTAGGGTACTTCTTAGTTCATATATAGTATGATTCTGGTAGTTAGAACAGTAGAAGCTAGCTACTAAAGTTACTAAAACAAATCTAATATATTTATACACCAAGTCATGTTTTCCACAGCTGTCACTTTTAATAGAATTTATCAATAACTATAGAATAACACAAATAATATAGCAAAATGTTATCAATGTTGACTGCAAATAAATATGTTTGAATTTTATCTACTGTTCTTCAAACCAAAATCAGGGTATATATTTCCCTTCCTAGTTTTTATCTAGTTCTTTCACTAGTTCCTTCCCAAGTTTATCCATAATTCATACCTAATACCTTCCTAATTCCTTCCAAAGTTCTACCATAAAGTATCCCTAGTAGCTCCCTAGTTACCTATCTTATTTTCCCTTACGTGTTCTCTTTCGTTACCTCATTATTTCATTCATAATTCCTAGTCATATCACTAATTTTCTCAAGCTCTCTTCCCAGTTTCTCTCGTGACTAGTTTTTTTAATTTTCTCCATAGCTTCTTCTCTAGTTCCCTACCTAGTTCCATTATAGTTATTTCCCTAACTGCCTCTCCAGTTTCTCACAAGTTAATTCCTAGTTCTTTCTTTATTCCCTTCCTATGATATGACTTTGGTAGGAAGAACATTAAAAGTTAGTTACTAAAGTTATTAAAACTATTTTAATATATTTATACATAAAGTCATATTATCTGCAGCTATCCCTTTTTATAGATATTATCAATACCTATGGAATAACACAAATAAAAGAGTAATATGTTATTAATGTTACCTGCAAACAAATACGTTTGAAATCTCTCTACTGTTCTTCCAAGCAAACTCAGGGTGCCTCCACTGCTACCTTCAGTACAAATACCGTCACACCATTTGAATAACGTGAGGATAGTATCTAACTTAAGAGATCCTATCTGAGGGTGAAATATAGCGCTCTTAAAGAGGGAGAAGGGGGCGCGGGGGAAGGGTAAGGTTGCCAACACCAACCCACGCCACGGCTTAGTTTGGTAAATGCTATAAGCCAGGCCATTTTACCTGAGATAGTACTAGGGTCTATATACGGCTATGTCCTCTTGACTGAGTGACTAGGGTACAATAGTACAGAGCTAGGGACATTGTTTGGAACTTAGGGGTTCGTGGCCTATCTCTATTGTTGTATGTGTGACAAGGGTGATTTAGTGTAGAGCTTAAGAACATTTTGTAGAAAAAAGGGGTTGCCAATACCCATTTAAAATTATATTGATCCAACCTAGATGTTACAAATTTCTCTATTCATAGTGGTGTGTTGAGTTAACATAATTGCTGTCTCTAGGCTAAGTTGGTTTTTAAAGTGTACAAGTCAGTCCCCTGCCCGAGTAACGGCAACAAAGAAAGCATATGAGAAATGCAGGTTACACAGCAGCTTTGGTTGACCTTTGTTCTTCCCTGTTCAACACAACACCCACTACACATAGTAGTACGGCTGGTAGTAGCTAAGCTAATGGGGGCTATCTCCCCTCTCCACTCAATAATAATGGCTATCACTGCTGAGGGAACTATAGGGTTACTATTGGGAAACAGCATTGTCATCCTCTCGTTTTTGTGTGGTCAATCTACCCTCAAATACAAGACAAGTTTTGCAACGCTGGTAAGTCTAGGTTGGTTCTTACCCTATTACACCACCTTCAGGCATAACTGAAAGCGAGAAGAGTTGGCAACAGTTAACAGAGAGAAAGCCAAGATAAGAACTGTACTTCCCTCACCAATTATATTAGGTGTAGATAAATCTTGTATTGATCAACATCGTAGGGACCTGCTTTTATGGGCGCATGGTCTAAGACGTCACTCTCGCTATAAACTAGAATGGCGAATACGAGGAGATCGAGGTTTGATCCCGGTCGGGTGTACTGAGGTTAGTTCTCCTAAATTGTTTTCCACTCTCCCTCCACGCAAATGTGGGTACGCTCTTTCTAAATTAAACCTCTGTAATACCTTACGCATAATAATTGGTACATAGGCATATAACCTGAACGGGTAGTAAGTGCTTAAAAAACCAATTGCAGGCCAGACTACAATTTTTCCAGTGTAGGAGTGAGTGGTGGTAACTTAAGACTAGAAATATTACCAGATCCACTCTCGTGTATCCAATCGCCAAACCTTATGCTGAGCTGCTATCACTTTTTGCTCTCAAAACATTCACAACACATAATTTGTTTCTAATTATTATTTTTAAGCGTTTTTGCATGATTAAAATATGAAATATGAAGATAACCATTTGAATGTTTCTATTTTGTTGAAATGGCGTCTACAGTCCACTTAAAAATACTGTATATGAAAGTTTATAAAATGTTGTATTCTCTTCATATATTTTATAAAGATGGTGAACCGGTAATAAGTGAATGTGGTTAATGACGTCATACAAACAGTAATCGTTTATCATGCGCGTGTCTTAAAAAATAAAATATTTCGCTAAGTTATAAAAACATGTATTTATTTATTAATTTTCTCCCTACCTTTTCATATGCGTATATGATAATTACTATAATGGGGTAGGGATAAGAAAGGAAGTATTTTAGAGCTAATCCACCAGCACTTGCACGGAAAGAGACTGGGAAACCATTTTGGAAAAATCAACCTCAGCAGACCCGACCGGGATTCAAACCCCGATCTCCCAGCTATCAGCAGGCCAGTCAAACACGAGAATGATGCCTTAGACCAGGGGTCAACAAACGTTTTTCTTAAAGGGCCAAATAGTATATATTTTTCAAACTTGAGGATATTTATGTAGATAGGCTTGACTACTTAAATAACAAATAAAAAACCTTTTCACAAATTTACTCAACAAAATGTGACGAAATAATAATATTTAGACTACAATAATGTTTGAAATACAGCTCTACTAATGAGAGGCATGAAATTGCGTTTTTTGAGATAACATTTCACCAAATTGGGTTTCAAAGTTAGCACTCTCTATCATAAAAATTGATTGAAAATGTTCCCCTGTATTGAGATTTTACTTATTTCATCTTTGAAAATGTTTCTACGCACAGATATGTGCTTCCAAATACACCTGTAGAACCCCGAGTATATTATCTTAATCAACTATATTCATCGCTTGGAAGACATTTATAGAATTCTGTTAGATTATTCTCTTGAAATTTTCCTTTTAGCATGTCATCATGCTGCAGATTAATAACTCGCAATTGAAGGGTAGGTGGAAGCTCCTCAATTAAACGGTCAAATGGATTTTGAAATATGGAAACGTCTTCTGAACTTGCATCAAGATACGATAAATGCAACTGGATTTGAATTTGAATTTGAAAATATAAAATTCTTTCTTAGCTCACGGGCCTTACAAAAAGAGGTGGCGGGCTGGATTTGGCGCGGGGGCCGTAGTTTGTAGACCCCTGTGGTTTAGACCATTCTGCCACTGGAGCGGGTTATAATAAATTACAAATGTAAATATAATACTTTTTAATTGATTATTTCGTGCACTGAAATATCCATCGTTGCCACAGCCACGAAACAAATAACAAAATAGATATTTTATTAATATATTTTGTTCTTTCAATTTATTTACATAGAAGCCAATAATATACAGTAACCTTTAGTGAAGTGTTATTAGAAGCCTTTGATGCCACTTTAGATTGATAATAATATATTATTAGTCTAGACCTCGGATTTTAGATAAAACCCTTTTATTATTGTGTAGGTATCCGTACAGGAAGTTGTATATGTTCATTTAATGGATATTAAACATACATTTACAGGATTTTAGTATCTAAAATTGCGTATTTTGGCGTTAGGACCTATTTTAGCCTATTTTACACAGATACCCTAACTTATGCCTGTTATGTAAAAATATTTTAAGAAACTAGTTTATTTTCAGCACTTGTGAAAACTACTTTTCCAAACTGACTGTACTGAATTTAGTCGAGGGTTGAAAACGTTGTACAAACCAAGGACAGAATACAGCAAGCAATCCCTTCCTAACTCCGGTACTTCCAGGAATCTTAATACCATTGAACAAGGCTATCCCCTTGCAAGCGCGCTCTACACCTATAACTAATCAGTAACCCCATATCGCATACTGAGCTAGTGTCGAACTGAATCCTCTTGCCTCTTCACTTAGAAACTGGCTGAGTTCACAGATAAGCTCATTGTTTTTCTGGGCTCACAGGGTGAAGCAATCATTTGGTGAAAAGTTAACGTGAAATTGCAATGACGAAAGTAAAAACTTTTAAAGCCACATTTATTCCTCAATGGCTTGAGACTTATTAGAAAAATAGTGTCATCGGTCATTTCCTTCAGAATCGACGCTTCGGAAGAACTATGAACAACCTACGTATGAAGATCAATCTCTAGGATACCAAAGAACATAAGAGATTCACATTTGTGGATTTCTTTTGACCAAACAACTGACAGTCTTGGTTGGCACATAACAAACCTGGCTGTTGGTAAAACTGGACACTGATTCACCATCTAGAGCTTATCTGATTTGCACAAAGCAGTTGAACAAACAAAATTAAGAAACAATGGCTCATTTTGTCAACACTGGACTTAAGTTTCTCAATCCTGACGAGGATAAAGTGCTACTTGCCTTCACATATCCTGCTTCCTACATGGCTCCTGCAATGCAGTTACTCTACTCGAGGTGTTCTATCCCTCTCTTGTCCACGTGACATGCCTTGCTCATGGCCTGAACCGAGTGGCAGAGAAAATTAGACTGAAATCTCCGAGGTTGAACAAACTTATCTCCTCAGTGAATAGAGTGTTCAAAAAAGCGCCAACAAGAGTATAGGCTTTTCAAAGGACGCTTACAAATGTTCCTCTGCCCACAGAACCTGTGGTCACACGATGGGGAACATGGTTGAAGGCTGCTGAGCACTATTGGGACCATTTACTGGAGGTCAAATAAGTTGTGACCAGTCTGGAGGACGATGGTGTCTGCGCAACCAAGGCTAAAAATATTCTTAATGCTCTATCAAGTCATAGAGATTTGGCCTACATAAGGTCCCACCACACATTCTTTGAGGGAATTATTAGCGTCCTGGAAAGTACAAGGAAGTCTGTATATGAACAAGCAGAGATTCTCTATAAAGCGAATAAAAAAATAGGTGAAGCATTTAGCGTAGCCGGGGAGAAAGTTAAAACAAAATTGGACTGTGTGCTTGAGAAGAACACAGGACTGAAGAGTTTTTGTGCCGTAGCTGACATTTTGACTAGAAACTCAAGTCAAATTTAACGTGAAATCTCGATTAATCTTTTCTCCAAGTTGAAATACTCTCCCATAACATCAGTGTATGTAGAACAATCTTTTTCAGCATATGAATTATTATTAAGTGACACATGCCATAGATTTACAGTGGAAAACTTAGAAAAAGTGTTGATTATTAATTGTGAGGAAACTAAGGCAAATTAATTGAACATATTTGAAATTTGTGATGATATTAAATATTCTGTGTGTTTTTTTTAAAAAAAGATGCAGGAAAGATTTTTAATTTTTTCTTAATTCATTTTAAACCTATTTTTTGTTCTATAAAGCCTAATTAACTCAATCCAAGAGCCTATTTTAGCCACCTAAAACTGAACTTTTTAAGACCTAAGACTCAGAGCTCTAATATTACTACGAAAATAATAACTAATTCCACTTAGGTTAACATAAATTACTTTCAACCATAGTTTCCAATAAAAATCTTATGATAGCTGTTAGCTCTCACCACTCCTATGCTGGATAGGCTGTATTATCTGGAAAGCCAAGATTCGGTCTGAAACAAGATAAACCACTTTTACAGCTACAATAGGGATTTATTTACTTTTAATTTTTTTATACTTGTCTTTAAATTTAGCCTCATCCCCCTGACGATAAGTTTTATTATAGCTAAGACTGGAACTATTTATTCCCTTACTAGTTGTCTCAATGATATTCAGCTCTGGAACGGTTTCTTTCTGTTTTATGTTCCATGATATCCAGTACTGAAACCACCCCTCTAATAGTTATGTACCTAACATCCAGCATGGAACTATTCCTTTCCTAGTTCTATTTCTGACATCCAACATTGAAACTATTTTTCTCTTCGTTCTTTCCCTGATATCCAATATTGAAACTATGAAGTCTAAACAGAAACCACTGTTTCCTCTCACCAACTTGAGTTTAAAGGTGGTTTTCCACGGAGTCAAGTTTACGACCGTGGACGTCTCTGAACTACTTGACCGGTAGAAGTTGTGGAACAGTCCACGACTCTGGTCATTCACACTTTGAATTTTCCCAGTTAAGTGGAAGATATCATCATGTTAAAACTAAGTGACTTAGAGGATCATTGTGTACCAGTGGTGGGTGATTTAATAGCATACGATATAGGCGAGGTTTTGGAAAAAATAAAATTATGATTCTGAGTTAGAAAATGGATACACAGAGGAAGAACATTAGGTTACGTTGTGCAAGGAACTAATCTGTGAGGACAAAAGCAATAACACGCCACGGTTCCACCTTGTCACAACGCACACGCTTAGAATTAGATGACTGTACACGACTAAAGGAGTGATGAGCTTTCCACCCAGGCAAATAATACTCGACCACTATCGGTAGAACTCGTGTACGACTGAGATATTTGACCACTAGTTCCCACAAGGTCAAGTACACGACTGATGTGGTCGGGAGTCTTGCATTCGATCCTGTGGAAACCCGCCTGTCTCCACCCGGCTGATGCTACAATCTTTACTCGTACCCCATTCAGAAGGTCAAGGGAAGATTGGACTTTGTCACGCTATTGATACTCCGTTGGTTGATTGACGGTGAGGTGGGTGACGTCACTGCCATTTCAACCCTCAATGTCGTTAAAGATGGTAAATAAAGGGGAGAGGGAATATAAATGTTTAGTTGGGCTACGACCTAAGATCGATACTTGCATGCTGCCCTGCCAGGTTAAGATTCTTTGTTACTAAAACACGCCAGTGAGGTAAGTAACATGAACCAGACCTAAAACACGCCAGTGAGGCACGTCATGTGAACCAGCACCAGAATAAGTCAGTGAGGCACGTCATGTGAACCAGCACCAGAATAAGTCAGTGAGGCACGTCATGTGAACCAGCACCAGAATAAGTTAGTGAGGCACACTCCATGACTCAAGAGCAAAACAGGTAAGTTAATAACACTCCATGAACCAGCACTGAAATATGCCAGCAAGGCATGTTACCTGAAACAGCACTAGAACACGTCAATTTGGACCATATCATGAACCAGCACAAGAAAATGTCAGTCAGGCACGTCATATAATCCAGCACTTGAATATTCCAGTGAGGCACATCATATGACCAAGAACTAGAGCATTTGAGTGAGGCACGTCACATGAACCAACACTTGAACACACCAGTGAGGCACGTCATATGACCAAGAACTAGAGAATTCGAGTGAGGCACGTCACATGAACCAACACTTGAACACGCCAGTGAGGCACGTCACTTGAACCCGAAATTGAACACTCCAGTGAAGCACGTCACATGAACCAACACTTGAACATGCCAGTGAGGCACGCCACATGACCCGGCACTTGAACACACCAGTGAGGCACTTCATATGAACCAACACTTGAAAATGCCAGTGAGGCACGTCACATGACCCGGCACTTGAACACGCCAGTGAGGCACGTTATATGACCAAGAACTAGAGCATTCGAGTGAGGCACGTCACATGAACTAGAACTTGAACACGCCAGTGAGGCACGTCACATGAACTAGAACTTGAACACGCCATTGAGGCACGTCACATGACCCAGCCCTAGAGCATGCCAGTGAGGCACGTTAACCAACACATGAACACCCAGTGATGTACGTCACATGAACTAGAACTGAACGCGCCAGTGAGGCACGTCACATGAACTAGAACTTGAACACGCCAGTGAGGCACGTCACATGACCCAGCACTAGAGCATGCCAGTGAGGCACGTAACATGAACCAACACATGAACACCCAGTGATGTACGTCACATGAACTAGAACTGAACACGCTAGTGAGGCACGTCACATGAACTAGAACTGGACACGACAATGAGGCACGTCACATGACCCAGCACTTGAACACCCAGTGAGGAACGTAACATGAACTAGAACTTGAACACGCCAATGAGGCACTTCACATGAACTAGAACTGAACACGCCAGTGAGGCACGTCACATGACCCAGCACTAGAGCACTGACAAATCAAGGGTAGGAGATGTGAAAATATCTTGACTCCAAACAAATCAATGTAAACTATGTTACGGCCAATATCAGAAAAAGCTCAACCTCAGACGAAACACGGAAATGGTTCTTGTGGCATATGGCCAATTTCAATTTCAAATAAACTTGCTCGAAAATAATTAGATTCTAATCTCTTGTTAACATGAAGAGCCAGAAACCAATATATTATGTGTTATGCAAGACCTTTCGTAAAATACTAAATTTGTTCCTGCAGTTGATCTGACCCTCAGTGTAAGGTATCTGGGTTCGTTGCCACTCAGAGGGCAACAGTTTATTAATATAAAATGTAGTTCGTTTTTTAAATACCAAGCGGTTTCCCAATCTTAAATCTGACTTGTTATCGTCCTGGAATCAAGTTAGGAAACACTTAATAGTTTTACAGGCATTAATTGGCTAAAACATACAACGCAAGGATGTACATAAGCAACCTTTACTTTCCTAATCTATTCCTTGATCAGTCAATTTTGTATAATGTAAATCATCCGCTTTCTTCCAATAAACATTGCTAAATGTAGTATTGTGTGTTTGTTTTCTGGATTAATACCCTTATTCTCAAACAACCTAACTAGTCTGCTCTGTGACATTAAAACAGGGTCTATGAGACTGACATGGAATTATCTTTTTATTGGGAAAGTGATATAAGAAAACATTACATGATGATATTGAGCACTGCCTCTATAATCAAAGAGTGCTAGGGTAACACTTTACAACATGATGATATTGAGCACTGCCTCTTTAATCAAAGAGTTCTACAGGACCACTAAACAAGGCTATATTAAAAAATATTTGTTTGATCAAAAAATTGCTATAGAAAACCCTAAAATGATATATTGGACATTTTATCTTGGATCAAAGACTGCTAGAGAAACACTCTACAATGTTATATTGACACTATCTCTTTGATAAAAGACGTCTAAAGGAACACTATACTGTATACAAATTCATACTAATTTTTATTATCTGTATCTTTTTATTGGAAATGCCAGAAGCGTGTACACAGAAGAGATTAGTAAAGGTATATAGATTTACAAAACAATATCTTATATAGAGTCTGGCAATATGGCTGAATTGAGCTGTAGCCAAATCTGCTAAATAAATCCTTAACACAAAGGCCTTAAGGAGTACAACAGAACAAACTACAGCACTCCCCGAGGCTGAGATATGAACAGCAAAATAAGCTACTGCATTCCCGGGGCTGAAAGGGGAATAATTAAGCCAGTGACATAACTCCCCAGAAGTGAGAGGTGGACAACTAAGCAAGTGACATAACTCCCCAGAAGTGAGAGGTGGACAAATGAGTAAGCTATAGAACTCCCCAGAAGTGAGAGGTGGACAACTAAGCAAGCAATATAACTCCCCAGAAATGAGAGGTGGACAACTAAGCCATTTACAGTACTACCCAGCGTATTCTCAGCACATTTTATAGTCAGTTTACTCGTTGGTTAATCCCTCAATCACTTATCATTTATGCTTTATGCTAACACAGTATATTAAATTCCGATACGAAGCAGCTGATCGCAACATTCTTACGAAAATACCTTTCCTTTTCTAAAAAATCTGTAAATCAACTCACCCATCTATATACCAAGCCATCTAACCACCCACCCATTATTAGTCCATACAAACATACACCCACTAATCCATGCACCCACCCCTTGATGCACCTACTCATCATTACATTTACCCAACCCTAACACCCATATCTTACACCCACCAAATTCATTAACCCATACATACATTCACCAAAACATCTATTTCTATATACACCTCCATTCACCCACCCATTAATACACCAACCTACAAATCCTATCCATACAAACATCTATACAAATTCACATCCATACACCCATCCACACGTACATCAACTCATATATACGTACACACATCTATAAACTCACACATCCATACACCCATCCATAAATATATCCATCCATACACCCTCGTATAAACACTAAGATCCCTTCAACTACCAATCAATCCACCAATCCATACTCGTCTTCTTCGTACTATTCTCTGCTCATCGCAACACTACAGGAAGTATCATCCAGAAGAATGTCCAGCATATGTGTGTGTTGAAGCATACGTCATGCTATTCATGTCAAAGTGATCGCCCCCCTCCCACCAGATAAGATAAAATCAACACATGTGGTTAGTTTAGTTAAGTGTCACTGATAAGAAGATCACACCATCAGGAAATGATGGCATTAGATGTTATTGACGAGCTTGTATTAGCTAAGAGGTGGTAGTCTCTTTGAATAATCCTCGGGGCTGGAAGTCTCCTAAAGAATACTTGGTGCTGAAGTCTTCTTGAGGAGTCCTCGGGACAAAGAGTTTCCTTGCAGAGTCTCAAAAGTAAGAGTTTCCATGGAGTGTCCTCGAGACTTGGAATGTCTCGGGGATGGAAGTCTCCTTAAAGAGTTCTTGGAGTTAAAGTGCTCTTGAGGAGTCCAAGGGAAAGGGAATCTCCTTGCAGAGTCTCAAGAAGAGGAGTTTCATTAGGGTGTCCTCGAGACATGGAATGTCTTGGGGATGGGATGCTCCTTAGAGAATCCTTGGAACTGGGAGTTTTCTTATAGTGTCCTCGGAGCTGGGAGTCTCCTTAGAGTTTCCTTGGGGCTGTGTGTCTCCCCGGAGTGTCCTAGATACGAGGAGTCTCCCTGAAGTGTCCTTGGAGCTAGGAGTCTAATTGAATTGTACTTGGGGCTATAAGTCTTCCTGGAGTGTAATTGAGTCTGGGAGTCTACCTGGATCTTCCATGGGTCTGGGAGTTTCCCTAGAGTGTACAGCTCCATATAAGGTAGCCACAGTATCCCACTATATTCTAGCTCCACAAAAGGAACAAAACTCTGAGGTAACAAAAATTCCATGAACTCAACCTGATTTGGAACATACAACTTACCATGTCCATAAATTATTGATTCAGTGGAAGTAATAAAGTTATCTACCTGATCCATTAAGTTCGTGTAGCTTCTCTCGTAATCCTTTAATAGAAAATAAGAGTGGTCGCAGAAAGAACCTGGACTTTAAGAACAATTAATAATCCTCATCCTCTGCAGAATAAACTAGTACTTCTATATCAATACTGTGTCAGTGATAAGTTGACTAGAACATTGTCCATGACAAGTTAACAAGGACATTGGCCACGGCCATTTGTCTAGAACATCGTACGTGACCAGTTCACTGGGGCGTTGGCCACAGCCATTTGTCTAGAACATCGTACGTGACTAGTTAACAAGGACATTGGCCACAGCCATTTGACTGGAACATTGTACGTGACAATTAGAATGCAACATTGTACATGACAAGTTGACTGGAATACACACGTGTAAGCCACATGTTGATAGGTATTTATAAAACAATATGTCATTGATATAGAAATCTTATATACCGTAAATATAATTCAACTATTTAGTATTATTATTATTATTATTATTATTATTATTATTATTAGCACCGCGTCTTACTACCCGTTCGGGTTATACGCACTTACGCTAATGTGTAATGGTAGGGTGGTTGTGAGATGAAATGAAGGACCTACAGTTTAACGTGGAATCCGAACCACGGTGGCGGCCTGGTATTCCACACATTCACAAGATGTCTTGTCAGAGGTGTAGGAAGGGTTTGGAAATCAGATAAATCTGTGCCGGGACCGGGGATTGAACCCCGGCCACCAGCACAGAAGTCTGACACCTTACCCCTAGACCACCAGGTCACCAACTATTTAGTAACAAACCAAATCTGCACCGCTTGAGAAGTGTTTTTCTCTCTAATTTTGTTTAAATAAATTGAATAAGTCTCAACTACTAGAAGGCCTATATAGCTTTAAAATGTTTGTTAGAGTAAGCAAACGAATTACATGATATCCTTACAGTTTGCTTAATTATATACTTAATAGGAACCTTAATTTTTGTATCGCATAATATTTAGTCAAATAAAAAACATTAACACTAATTTGGTTTGGTGTGCCCTCATAAAGAGGAATTCACTCTTCTAGATGAAAGAAAGTAATTATGAAATTAACACAAGGGTGAAAACTCTTAATGAAGATTGCGCTAATGAGTTACACAAAGTCTTTAGATTTCTACTTTCTTCGGAGCTTCATTACATTCTAAAAGTGCATTTATTGTGACAGAAATATAAAGGAAAACCTGCCAGGCAAACGTTAGAGATAGTTATAAAAACATTCTCGTTATAGAACACGAGTTTTAAAGTAATATACCAGCTGTTTTTACATCACATCTCAAACTTTATAGGTTTTCATATTTGTAGTTGATATCTTTGAATCTATTCTAGGATCACGTTATCAACTTTATGGGTTTCGCATGTATATCTGGTATCTCTGAAACTATGCTAGGAAAACATAACTAACTTTGAGGGTTTTCACCAATTGTAGTCCTAAAACTATGCAAGTGGCACATAATCAGCTTTGAGGGTTTTCACGATGATAGTTCTCAAACTATGCTAGGAGCACATTAACAACTTTGAGGGTTTTCACAATGATAGTTCTTAGACTATGCTAGGAGCACATTAACAACTTTGAGGGTTTTCACAATGATAGTTCTTAAACTATGCTAGGAGCACATTAACAACTTTGAGGGTTTTCACAATGATAGTTCTTAAACTATGCTAGGAGCACTTTACCATCTTTATGAGTTTTCCACGTTTATCTGATAGCTCCAAAGCTATCCTCATTAACACCCAAGGAGAGTGTGAATATCTATCCAAACTATTTCTACTGATTAACAAAAAGGAGACCACTTATAAAATAATACAAACACAAAAGTAATTCCGTTTTAATTTCGAAACTTTTTTAAAACATACACATTGTAAATTTTAATATATATCTGTTCCGGGACCAAGCTAATAATATGGCAAACACATGTATGAATAATTATTTTAAATCATTTTGAAAATCAACCCATGTATGTTTAATGTACCTGTTGTTTTTCTCTCCGCATGTAATATTAAATTCACTCTAGTTATTTTTATATCGAAATTTATAATTTGAATATAAAACTCCTTTCTCTGTTTAATGTTTCTAGACCGATAGTGTTCAAAACGTTTTAAAACTATAAAGGTATTGCTCGACACATTAACCACGAATCAGTAAAAAGCGCAAGCCTGATCGATCAAAGCAGCCACCTATATGTAATCTACTAATGCTTGTGTGTGTGTTTTTCTGCACCCTCTTGAAGCCCCTGCCTGACCAAAAAGCTGAAACTTTTCAAACTTAGAGTACATACCATGAGACAGAATCTAATAGAACCGGAGTTTTAATTTTCCCCCTCTGATTGAATGGTGACCTAAAATTTCCATTGGGGGCTTTCAAAATGAGCAGGGCTTAAGAAACTGAAGTAAAACAATAAAATATAATCCTATAAGGAAGCTTAAAATTAATTTTGTATACAGGTAGCCTCTAATAAAAAGAAATTGATTCAAGAACATTTGGCAAACAAAAACTATCATGGGGGATCCCCAAGCTGAAAGGGTTCCCAAAAATCCAAACTCGAAATAATCTCAAAGCTTATAAGAATAAAAAAACTGAAATTTTTTACTCAGACCTCAACACTAATAAGCCCTCTAACGATATACATATTTAATATATAAATTAAATTATATTGAAATATGCCTATATAATTTCCTAATGTGTATCAGTGTCCTCCCAAACCCCTCCCCAGAAGATTATATATGGTTATAGACCTGAAACATTTGCACACTTATAGTATAGACCACGAAACAGAACCTGAACCAGAATTTAGATTTTTTTATTTGATAAAAAGAAAATTAATTTAGTTCACACTCATCTTATCCACTCTTACGTAATGCCTGACCGAAATATATTTTTTACTTCCTCGCTATATTACAGGTAGAAAGAGTATTGTGATCATCAAAAAAAATTAGACTCAAGATTTTGGTGAATGTCGACGTTTCATGATCCCCCCTCCCCAATCCAAAAAAGTGGTTTTTGAATTTCCGTTTGTCTATCTGTCTGTATGTACTTCCAACTAGAGCCTAAACTATTTTTACCGATCAGACTAAAACTTGGTATTTAGGGTTTAAATAGAGTTGTCCCAAGGGGTATTTGGAATTGGATATCTAACCCTAAAATTAAAATAGGCTCTAACGATTTTGTTTAAATTTCATTTATAAACATTTAGACAAATTTTAAACAAATGGCTACTCTCAATATTTCGGCAAAATGACTTTAAGGGCTCTGGTCTGATGTGTAAATTATCTTTTTTTATAATATCTCCTAAACTATTTGAGATTACAAATATATAGGTCTATTTATAATAAAAATATTTTATTCAAAGCAAATTTTTATAAGACCAATAACTTTAAAGTTATACGTAAATATTTATATTTTTAAACTTTTCGAAAACAAAAGGTAACTTATTGCGACCGTAAAAAAAAAAAAAATCTAAACTGAAATGTTGATGGATGTCGATGTCTAAAGACCCACCGAACCATAAAAAGTGGTCTTTGCAATGCCGTCTGTCTGTGTGTCTGTTTAAACTTATAATTAAGAATAGTTTAATAAAGGTCGAAAAGAGAAAAAAAGTCGATTTTCACAAAATCGGCTTAAACGATTTTGATTAAAATCGGCTTAAACGATTTTGATTAAAATCCGTATCTAGGCGTTGATTAAGATTATAAATAAATTGGCTATTTTCATTTTCCCATAAAAATTAATTTAGGAAAACTTACAGAAGTGAAAACTTCCGTATCTCCGCAACTATTTGAGATACTAAATAATTGTCCATCCCAAAATTGTATTGCTATTGAAAATAAAAAACTTTTATATGAAATATATTTTTATAAAACCAATATTTTCTGAGATATTGGCAGATATATTAATACAATTTTGTGAGCTTTAGTTGTAAAGAGATACTACTTAAGTTTTAACGTAATTATTTTCCAATGCCATAGAGTAATTAAATATAAGTAAATCTCAAAAAGTTTGTTATTTTTACCTAAACCTCTCAGGAGAAATGTTTGTACAACAATGATCTATCTCCATTTTAGACTCTATAGTCAATATTTACATTTTTTATTGGTCAAAATTTATAAATGAGGAGTTTAATTGCAATGCGATGGCATGAAGATTTGCATCAGCTAATAAAATTTCGAAAATTTTAACCGGAAGTTGAAATTTTAATATGAAGTGTGGACCCATGGGGACCCAATATTTATCTTTTTTATCGGTCCAAGGATACAAATGAAGACATCATTAAAAAAAAAATTACAAAATTTAAAACCGGGACCAAAATAAAAAGTCTTACATAAGTACAGTGCAATTTATGCTTGTTTTTGCTAGTGTATATTTTTTCGTTTCATTTATATTACGAGTTTTGGGTAAAAATATCCAGTTAAAAAAATAGGGCGAAAAAGTTGTTGCGGATTTCCGTACCATTTATTTAACAAACAAAGCCTGACCTTATATGCGTCTATGAATTGAAGATTAGTTTTTACAAGGTTGATTAACTGTCTTAGACAGGCCTTAACACTAGTTAAAATCAATAATTATACATTCAAAATGTCGGAAATAATATTGTTTTATATTTTAGTAATCTCTTCTTAGTTTTACCTTCGCTTTGCTAAATTAGATCTATCTCTCCTTTTTTTTTAAATGGATTAATCGGGGTGTTAGATTTAAGCTAATTGATATAGCTCCATGACATTACATGTTTTGATATATTCTTGTATGTGAGTTAAGAAACAATGGTTAATTAAATTTTGGTTAATTAAATTTTAATATAAGGAAAAACTATTATGTCATATTCAATATAACTTGATATTATATAAACATATTTAAGTCAAATGGGACAAGATTATTAATTTAATATTTATTAGTTCATTGCTCTTAACAAAAAATAACCCATTTATAACTTTGTAATTTCATAATATACTTATATCCACATTTTTAACTCTTTTATTCATAATAAAATTGTTTATTGTTAACTTTACTAAGTTATTAATCTTGACCCATTTGACGTAAATAATATAAGGTTATATTGAATGTAACATAATGGTTTTTCCTTACATTAAAATGTAATTTACTTCCTTGCTACACTTCACAATAAATATCATTAAAATAATTATTTTACTCAAATTATAATTTATTTGTATGTAAAATAGTATTCACTAAGCAAATAATGTGCTATTTTCAGTTTATTAGCCGAGTTGAGAGTAACAAATGACCTACTATAAAAATTTATAATACACTCAATAGGTGTTTATGGTAACTACCAACAAGAACCACATTATGGTAGCTTACTTGTTGTAAATTATTGTAGGTTAATATAAAAATGTACGTTAAACAGTAGACAGGTGTTCTAGAAAAGATAGTTTGCATGGTATTTACTTTAGTAAATGTCAGTGCGTACAAATTACTGATAAGAAATATGGTCTAGGGAATGTTTTTATAGATTTTAACAACTCCTGGTGATTCCCGCGGTATCTTAGACCGTCTAAAGGGGAAAAGATTCTCCCTGATTTTTATTCAACAATAGCCCTTCTTCTTATTCTCCCAGCACGAGCCTACAGGGGTCTACTTCACCCCTCCATATAGACTATTAATCTTTAGAGATGGATATGGTCTACATTCCAGGAGCAACTTGTACAGTTGTTCTTGTAACCTACATATCAGGAGGGACTCATAGAATATATCTGGCAGTCTACATTACAGGAGTGACTTGTAGAATAGTTCTTGTAGCCTACATTTCAGGAGTGACTTACAGAATAAATTTTGTAGTCTACATTGCAGGAGCGACTTATAGAGTAGTTCTTGTAGCCTACATTCCAGGAGTGACTTACAGAATATATCTGGTTGTCTACATTTCAGGAGCGACTTGTATAGTAGTTCTTGTAGCCTACATTTCAGGGGTGACTTACAGAATAAATATGGTAGTCTACATTACAGGAGCGACTTATAGAGTAGTTCGTGTAGCCTACATTTCAGGAGTGACTTACAGAATAAATCTGGTAGTCTACATTACAGGAATGATTTGTAGGGTAGTTCTTATAGGCTACTTTCCCGGAGTAGCTTATAGAGTAGAGATGGTAGTCTACATTACAGGAGCAACTAGTAGATTAGTTCTTGTAAACCACTTTCCAGGAGTGGCTTACAAAGTAGAGCTGACAGTTTTCATTCCAGTAGACATAACGTAGTGCTGGTAGCCTATATTACAGGAGTGACTAAAATGTCATTATGCAACAGATTGTGACAGATGTAAATGTCAATTTGTTTTGTGGCCCTCACAGCCACTTGTTTTTATCGGTGAGGATCTTGTGAACTAGCGAAATGTTCAATGGAATATCAATCAGTTCACAATCTAGTGCAAATAAATATTCTAATTAACAGAATATCACTGTTGAGTTATAGGAGAACCAAGTGTTGACGTGTTATTACCATAAGGAAGAGTCCTCATGAATACAAGGCAAGGGATTAACCAGATTATGAAACAGTTCCGACCAATGCTGGGCTGACAGATATAACTTATAGATAGCCCCGAACTTTACCATTTTAACTGAAGGTAGCAGTGGACTTATAATCTAGTTAATATCGGGCCAGGTAGATTATAGCTCCCCTTGAATTCTCAGTAACTGCAGGTAGCAGGGGACATGTAATCAAGGTAATATCAAGTCAGTTAGCTTATAACTTTCTCTGAGATCTTATATTGTAATAGAAGGTGGCAGTGGAATTGTACTTAAATTAAAACCGGGTCAGTTAGCTTAAAACCATCTTTGAGCTCTCATATTGCGATTGAATGTGGCAGTGGAATTGTACTTAAGTTAATACCAGGTCGATTATCTTATAGCTATCTTTGAACTCTCACACTGAAACTGAAGGTAGAAAAGGAATTGTAATCACATTAGTACTATGTCAGATTCCCCTTGAACTCTCATGTTATAACTAAAAGTAGAAGTGGGATTGTAGTCGTACAAGGTCCCCAACATGGGCTGGCAGCTGGCGACATTTGGGGGAACGACTGCATCTTATTATTATATTTGAGCTGTATTCAACATCGTAAAACAAATGAAGAGTCATCGGACTAACACGGTCTAAGTTCACTTCATTTGAAAAATTGTTTGTTTTTCATGCCGTAGAGGAGATTTTGGTGAGCACAAGGATTCAAGAATAACTCAACAACATGTCAAAATTAATTGTGCTTATGATGATTGTACTTCCAACTATGATTTCAAGTAGTCAGTAGTCCTATGCATGATTACAGCGAGTTTAGTAATAGCCAAACCAAGCAACGTTTTCCAGCACAGACAATGCCAGACTAGGTCGTGTGGGCATAGAACGTTGTTTCACGCATTAGCAACCCTCCCTGAGGGATTACTTCTTGTTTACAGAGAAACTTATGTTTTTATGATATCCGATATATAGGGAATATTTGGAGACCAGTGTCACCTTGCACTAGGACTGTTGGAGCTACGAGGACACACTACAAATAGGAGGTCATAATTATATTTAATGTCAAATTTGGTTTATTTAAATATGTATTCTAAGAGTTTAATTATACAAGCTCTGTTTAGTACACGACTCAGGGCCTAACTTAAAATAGTAAACTTAAAACAAAGCTCCTTGGACCTGAAATAGACTCATTATCCCTAGAGCTTGGAATGGAACAAGCGTCCGGGTAAGTTTGGAATCATTAAATAAAACAATGCCAACTTGATAGCAAGTAAAAACTAACTATGTAAAACAAAAGAAGAACTTCAGATCTTGAGCTTCTTGTAATTGGAGTGATAGTTGAAAACATTTTGTGAAGTAAAGCAACCAGGAATATATCTAGTGTCTGTTGGGTAAACAAAGGTTCTTGCCCACAGCGGGCAAACAGACAACAGTGTAAGTAAATATTGGAATGTTTGGGTTTCGTGGAAAAGAATAAACAATGGTGAACTCTTACGTTTTATTATCGCTACGCTCACATGAATATAATGGGTTTTCTTGGCCGCAGGGATAGTGTGCTTGAGTTGGAAGAAGGGAGGATATCAATCACAGTGTGCTTTACAATTCTTTCTCCACGTAAATATCTGGGAAATATTTAAACTACATCGTACTGATATTTGGGTGAGGTCCTTGTATCCTAGAATGAGTGTGTCAGCCAACACAGCCACAACATGTTGGGCTGATATTAGCACAGGTGTTGCAACATAACAACCAATCAGGTAAGGTCTGCTGGACTAATGACATCTTAAATAGCTGGTCCGCATGTGGGGATTATCGACATCCCTGCTTGGCAGAGGTATAGTTCGAGGGGAAATTTCATGGTTGAAATCAGACGCATATGGAAAAATAGAAGTGTACAGTCGTTGACCAAACCATTTCACAGAGTTAATCAGACACGTCTTTGTGTATCAGAGCCTGGGATCTACTGATTATATAGAACTTCCAACCACCCATGAACTCTGATGAGACCACCTATGCTCTCTAGAGATTAGAGAAAACTTTTTACTACCCATGTTCTCTGTAGATTATAGAGGACTTATGACCACTTATGCCCTTTGTAGATTATAGTGGACTTATGACCACCAATGCCCTTTGGAAATTATAAGAGACTTACGATCACCAAAATCCAGACTTATGGCCTCTAATGCCCTCTGGAGATTATAGAAGACTTATGACCTTCTATGCCCTCTTAGAGATTATAGAGAACTTATGATCACATATGTTCTTTGGTGATTATAGAAGACTTATGACCACCCATGCCCTCTGGAGATTATAGAGATCTTATGATCACATAAGTTTTTTGGTGATTATAGAAGACTTATGACCACCCATGACCTCTGGAGATTATAGAGATCTTATGATCACATATGTTCTTTGGTGATTATAGAAGACTTATGACCACCCTTGCCCTCTGGAGATTATAGAGAACTTATGATCACATATTTTTTTGGTGATTATAGAAGACTTATGACCACCCATGCCCTCTGGAGATTATAGAGAACTTATGATCACATATGTTTTTTGGTGATTATAGAAGACGTATGACCACCCCTGTTCTATGCTGATTATAGAAGACTTATGACCACCCCTGTTCTATGCTGATTATAGAGGACTCATGGCATCTCCTCCAGTTTATGTCTTCGATTAGAATCTAGTAAGATTTCGTGGATCCCTTGCCTCCTCAATTACGGCTTTGGTGATCTCATCCAGGTGTGAACATTGTTGTTTTATTCAACTACCCCAACACCTAATTTAACGCTTATTTAAATGAATCACATGATACATAGGAACTAGCCAATCAAAAGGCCATGTTGCCAGTGATGGAGACATCATTTGAAATTATGATCAAAGTTATTCAAACAATAACAATAATTATTGTGAATATTTACTACATTAAATTTTAATCAAAATCAAAACAAGATTGTTGTTGAGCTTATGTTCGAAAACATAATGTCAACATAACTTGAAAAAAGTTTTAAACTGATTTTAATATACAATGTTTGAATAAAATTAATCAGATAGTATAATAAATAATATTCTATGCTAAATTGACTTTTTTTCAACAAGTTTCAACTTAAAGCTATGGTTATAAGATATTTTAGACGTTTATGGTTTTGTAGATTTGTGAATATCAGTCGAATGAAGCTGTGGATGGACAGGGACAGACCTATTTTGCATGACAGCCTGGGCCAGATCAGTTTTACGCCTACATGAGGGGCGCGAAAATGGTAATTTTGATAAGAAATTAATAAAACCTAAAAATAGCAAACAATAAATGACATAAGAATTATTTTATGTTGCGCACTATAGATATAAAGTAAAAATATATTTATTATTTTCTAATCACACAAGGCTATATTATTATCCATTTAGTCAACCCTCAGAAAGATATTAAGAGTCTTATATATTTTATATAGGCCTATATATTTTTTGTGTAACGACTGCAAAATGTTCGCTCCATAAATATATTGTAAAGTAAAGGAAATAGAATAATAGAGGTGCATAAATGAGAAAAATTGCTCACAAACATGTGTTAAACTTAAACAAATGTTATCCGACATTTTGGAAAATATTTAAAAATATTTAATAAAGTAAGGAGCGTAATATAATAATATATTAAACTTGGAGATATATTATTAGATTTAATGGCTACCAGATAATCAAAAATTAAAGAGTCAATACCAACATAACAATGGAAAAATTAGGTATGTGCCTGGCAATGTACAAAGTAAATAACATGAAATAATTCAAATGGATACAATAGAAACATGACAGGGGTGAGCCTATTACGTGTGAGATTTAATGGTTGTAAGATGATCGAAAATAGGATTATAAACAATACAACATTTAATAAATCAGATAATGAATTATTATATCTGAAAATATACACGGTAAAATTAAAACAAAATTGATAAAGAAGCATATTACGTGAGCTTTAAACAGAAATATATTTATTGAAAATGTGTGAGTGAAATAATTTAAATGATTATAGCATGTAAAAATATAAAATATAGTTTTATTGGCTCATGTAGAGACCCATGAAATGTGTCAAATTAACAATTAAAGTAGCTATAATAAGTTTTGAGAATTGATGGCAAATTAAAGTATATTTAATGACGAAACCAAATGTCAAATAAGAGAATGATATTAAAAACCTCGATCTTAGAATCAGTAACTAAAAATGTTTATCCAGCAGTGATTATAGAAAACAATATTAAAATTAATGGTTTCGAGTCAATTGTAGAAATTTGAAGAGATTAGCTATAGATCCGAAGTCTTTATCTTTTTAGAACATTCCCATTTTCTTTAAATTCCTAGGAGATTAATTTATTGACACGTTTCAACATTTCAAATTTCATCTTCAGGAAAGTACTATAAACAAATGAAAGTAAAGAAGACGTTATAATAGAATAATTAGAGGCATTTAAGTAAGTTGATATGTACAGTACAGTACATATACTGACAAATTTAATTTTTAAGGCTAACAAATATACCAATGAATAGAATTACAAATTTAAAAGATAGTAAATTTAGGCTATACCATATTAGATATGGGTTAGAGAGGTTGAATTGTTTACTGTTGAACAAGAAAACTTATGTGATGAGGAAGAAACAAAAAATTATTCAATCACTTCATGATGTAAACTAGTTGTATATATGTTACTGTGAATGTGATGAATTCGTCATTTTGTAAAATAACCAGTGAATGTATAGAATCACCGAAAGCGATGGTTTATTTATCAAATAATAGGATTTATCTAAATTTACCAGTTATTTTATAAATCCCCCAATGCGGTTTGGTGAAAGTGTGAAACATTAACTGTATTATCTACATTTACCGGTGATTTTATGTTGATAAAAATATAGAACATAAATCCAAACTAACCTAGACTAACCTAGTCTATCCTAACATAAGCTAAAATAAACTAACCTAAATTGCCTAAACTAACCTAACCAAACCTTATCTTGGCGTGACTTATTAACATTCACTGGTGGTTGATGGTAATTTTGTAAACTCACCGGTGATTTTGTAAAATGTTCGGTGAGTATGTGAAATAGTAAATACTTTCTTACATTCCTCAAGTGAACCAGTGAATTTGTAGAATCACCGGAAACTTTACAAACCCATCACAGTTAGCACATTCACAGTAGCATTATATAATGGAATCAGGTTGGCAAAGAAGAAACCACTAAAATATCTGATACAGTTCTGAAAGAACGGTATGAAGTGAAATGAGTTGAAAAAACTACTGGCTATAAAATGTGGGCAAAATGGATAAAGAAAAAACTTTTGTAAAGGAGAGGAATAAGTGAGGTACTATTTTAGGCGACGCTGGCCCGATCAGGTCTTTTCGCTATGCTGAAGTGAAGAACGGGCGATATATGCGGAAATTGGAGGTTTTATAAATTTTGGTAGGGGGTTTAAAGTGTTAGCAAGTGTTTGGTTTACAAATTTAAGTACTTCATGGACAATTCTCTTATTATGCAATAAAGTTTCTTGAAATAGTATTTTGTCAAATTTATTACTTTTATTTGAATGCTGAAGGAGCTTCATGTATTGGTTCATGGGTTTGGGTTGGTGGTCAGTTTTCTTTAAGTGATCTAAAAATTTAGATTTTGTTCTATCATATTTGAAATCAGAAATCTTCTCTTTATATCGAACACTTAAGAACTGGCTGGTTTTCCAATGTAAATATTATCAAACTCACAGACTAGTTTATATATTCCACTTTTATTGTATTGGTTATTTTCATTTAAGTTCCTGTTGTTTAAATATTTTTCGATGTTACTATGAGTGGCAAAAGCAATATCAGAATTGTGTTTTTTAATAATGTTAACAATCCAAGTTAATTCATGGTTCATTTGTTAACCTTAAAAATTAGATTTGTTATTTCAGTGTATCTCATCTTATTTAAATTCCTCATATTGTTATCTTGTAACGTATTCTTTACTTTTTTTTATAGTACTTTTCTGAAGATGACGTTTGAAATGTTGAAACTTGTCGAGAAATTAACCATCTAGGAATTTAAATAGCAAGGTAATCTTATAAAAAGATAATTTTTCATATTAATAGCCCTTCAAATTTCTACAGTTAACTTGAAACCTTTAACTTAAATATTGTTTCCTACAATAAATGCCAGGTTAAACATATTCTAATTACTTATTCTAATATCAAGGTTATTAATAACGTTCTCCTTTTAGACCTATTGTTTTGCCATTAAATATACCTTAATTTTATATCAATTCTCAAAACTTACTATGGGATGAGGACTAAATATCTGGCTCATCTAGTTTTGTTTCCCACCTAAAGAAAGGTTGGCTTTCGAATTCCAGCCGGGTGTACTAAAAATGTTTTTCCTGAATGGTTCCCCACTCTCCCTTCCACAAAAATTCGAATACATTTTCTATAAAATTCTACTTTATTCATCCCTACTCCTTCTTTGTAGTTAAATGCGGATAGCCAAAATAGGTAGTAAGACGTGTTTCACAAAGTAAGAGTTTTATTTAATAAAGTACAAGCAAATATTTCCCTCTATAATATATTTTTTTCACCAACGCTGGTGGTCGTGCCAACTAAATGTTAAACTCATCTAGTTTAATTTCCATTAATGAAAGAATGTTTGAGTTTTAATCCCAGCTTGGTGTACTGAGGGTGGTTTTTCCTAAATTGTTTTCCACCCCCTCTACCAAAAAATGCCAGTACATTTCCTATACAATATACTCTCATTAGTCCTTTACATTAGTGTGACTAAATGCTTAACACCTGGAAGGAGAAATACCAGGTGTGGCAATTTTTTTTTTTTAGTTTTACCAAAAGGACGGGTTAAAAACTTTAGTTTGCCTTAATACTTTATAAAACTTAGATCGGGTGAAATAGTTATACTAAATCCATCAAAAAACTTAAGTGGTGAATTTTTCTTTGGGAACATTACATACATTTTTTGTCAAATTTGTAAACAAGTTGCCTATCTCGTCTCATTTTTTATGTTCCAAAATAACTAATCCCTTCTTCCTTGTTCCTGAACTTAAATTTAGTGTGATTCCTAAATTTTATAAAAAATCTTCTTTTTAAGAAATTCGATTATTTTCAAATTTTGTACTATGCAATTAAGGAATTTATAAAATGTTCCTTTTGGTTAAGCATATAAATAGTTTTTAGTGTTTTCAGAGATATATTGTGTATATAGTTATTTTATTATTTGCGCGATGCCCAAGCTGGTCTGTCATACAAATATTTTGTTAAAATATGGCAGCTTGAGACAGTAATGATAAGTTAAGCACACCGATACCTAATGAGCTAGACAGGTTCATCCTGAGGAGCTACAGAGCTACCAATTACTAGCTGTAAGGGGAAAGAGAAAGTTCTCTCACCTGCACAGACGAACACCCAGACAACAGCGCTCCAGTGGAATATAAGCGTTATCATGATGGACTGGAGACAAACTAAACTGTGACCCTTTTCAAACCTCTTTCACCACCTAGCCAACTCGTCACGCACGTTGTCATCACTAATGTGGACACAGAGGACTGCAGGATCCTTCAGGAGTCCTATCGGTTTCACAACACAACGACAGTAACACTACACGTGAGTCCCGATCTAAAGGAGTGTAACTACGGCCGAGGATGGACGCCATCAGCTGCTAGCAGGTGTCCGTGTGGATGGACGCCAGGCACTGACAACTGAGCGCCGCGCCGCGTCAGACCCGCCCCCGCTTTCCGCGTGTTTACTACCCCTCCTACCTGTGACGTCACGAGATACAGCGCTTGCGCCTGGTATTCTGCTAGACTCAAGGCGCACTTTCTAAGCATACGGTTGCCGTGTTACACGACATACATACTAATTTACTTGTTAATACAAAGTTACATAGAATTGTGTGTTCAGAAATAGTTAATTTTAAGTTAAACATTAATATATTTCTTGTTTTAGTGGTACACTCTCTCTAATATTAAATGTATCCTCTTGGTTTGAATTAACTTTGTTACACTCCCGTAGCAACTGGAACTGTACTAGTGAACTCCGAACCACCAGCATCTCATCCTATTGCGTACTACTTTAGAATACATCTCCACCCCACCAGGATATGAGCAAAAGTATATAAGAGATATTTAGCCATCAAATATTGCGACCATGACCGCGGATGAAAATAAATTAAAACAACAGTGCATAAATAATGTATTACAAAACCAATACAGAAATTTGGTGCCTACAAGGACCAGCTGGGATTACTCTAGGCTTGTAAGAACAAACTTAGATTATTTTAGTTTAGATTTATAGGAACAAACTTAGATTACTACAGGCTTGTAGGGGAAAACTGAGATCATTTTAGATATATATGGGAACAAACTGAGATCTATTCAGGTATATAGGGAAAAGGGGAGATTTCTTTAGGTCTATAGGAAAAACACTTAATGTCTTCAGGTCTGTAAGAACAAACTGTGATCACTCCAGGCCTGTAGGAACAAAACTAATTGAATACATGTCAAATAACCTGCGTGATATTTCTATTCTCCTGTTTTGTCCCTTACAATGGCCCGGTCAATCAAAGAAAGTTTTGGAAGTTTAAAAATACAGAGTATTTGAAGTGAAGCCGCGTGGGTTTTTATTTCCATGAATTAATGCGTGTAGGCGGGTTCCAGAACCACAGTAAGGATGTCTGCACTCGTTCTAACTTGCCAACTCCCATCACTTTTTTTAACAGAACAGCAGCATCAGTAACGTTCACATTACATTTTAGTCATATTAGTTTATACACAGTGCGCAAAATGTATTATCTATAAAAAATATGTCAAATATGCATCCAACTGTAATATAATGTCAACATGGTAACAATATACATTAACTAGCTTTCTGCGTGGCTGAGTGGTCAGGGAAACTGACTATCGCTTTAGGGAACCCTGGTTCCAACCTGGCCACCCCGGTTGTTAAGTGTTAGGGAGGTTGACTGCAACAATAGTGTTTAATTTACTTCTGAATCTCTTGGTACTAGAGTTGAGAGATTAATTACAATTCTTCCTTTTAAAATCAGACTCAGTTTGTAAGTCATGTATTAATAAGCCTTGTTTGTTAAGAACGTGTCAAACACTTCTGGGTTAAAACATCACAATAAATTCCCACGAATAATGTGTATGTGTGTGTGTGTGTGTTGTCGCTGGTCTCGGGTTTCCATAGAAAATGCTATCGTTCCGCAAAATCCCTCGACATGAGAGCGAAGTTGAAATGAACGGTCATTTGTTTTAAATGAGAGTTTGGCATGTCAACAATGAGATGTGAACTCTCGATTATCCAGCCAGTGTGGGTGTGTGTATGTAAAAATTACAAGGACAATGTTTCAAGGACATGGTTGCCCTGAGAGAACAGTTTTAGGTTTAGTTATTTAGGGGCCTTGGTAGTCTGTAGCAGGAAGTGAAATATTCTACCAAGTATATTAGTATACCTTGATTTTGGTTGGAAGAACAGTAGGGAAAATCAAAACATATTTCTTTACGGCCAATATTGATAACATTTTACCATATTATTTGTGTTATTTTATAGGTATTGTTAATATGTATCAAAATGAACATCTGCAGATGACGTAACTTCATGTATGAATATATTAGCATTATTTTAGTAACTTTAGTAACTAACTTCTACTGTTCTTCCTACCAAAATCATACTATACTAGCCTAGAGTGGTAAAACAAAGGTCATGCTTGTTTCTTAGTGATTAGAATAAATAGTTAACCCTTTTAAATAGTTTGTGTTAATTTTCCTGAGTTGATAAATTTATGTTAGTGAACATGGGTATTTAGTCCAGGTATAGCTTTTTAGGATGGTATAATATAGAATTGTAAGATTCTAAGAACCTCTAACCCATACAAGGCAAAATATAAACAAATTACAGTTTAAAATAAATTAAAAATAGAATATTCACTCTTTAACCGAGTGTTCCGCAAAGCTTTTGAGTTAGTACACTTAACAAGAATAAATTTTGTTTTGGGTACGTGCCACGGTTGTATAAAATCAATTACGCACCCAATCCAAAGGTTGTGTGGTAAATCAGAATTAGGAAGAGTAGACACTAATTTAACCTAAAGTGACTTCAAATGTTCCAAGATTAAAGGTTAAGATTATTTTTCTGTGTTTGCTTCTTTAACATTTGGAAATATTTCGTACAAACTATTATTAACAGTTTAGGTAGACCATAACTCTAATTTAAAGTGAAAGATTTTGATTTGGTCAGATGTTTTTAAAATATTTATTAAGTACGAGTAAGTAAGAAATTCTGGGGACACACAGCTGCCGCTCGGACCAACTTCATTCGTGTTCTTAATTAACACGCCACACTATTTGCGGAGCACTGCTTTAACCGATCGATCAGTTCTAATTTATTTATCGTCACTTGAAAGTATTAATTACTTTTGTATAGGACACTCTCCCATTCCTACTTTGATATATTTTTGTTTGAATAATTTAGTCATGTAATTAGTTACTGTCCACATTGCTGAACCTCTTCATTTCAACCCCTCAGCCACCAGTTTCCGCTTCTACAGTTACACATTCATTAGGACTGACTTCTGGGCTGCTAATAAATATTCAGCAAGTCACTGATCGTATTCATTACGCTGCTGATAGTAACCAACAAACTGCCGACCGTATCCACCAATTTGCTAATTATATCCACCAAAATGCTGATTGTATACACCATGCTGCCGATCGTATCCACCAGTCTATGATAGTATCTACCAGTCTACGGATAGTTTTTACCAGTCTACTGATAGTATCCACCGGACCCCTATTATCCAAAGGATATACGGTGGTTATGTTATAGCATCTATCATGACCCTCTAATTATATTAGGGCGTTAGAATCGCATACCTAAACATGATCCTAGATCCAGCAGTGGAGAGTGAGGACAATCAACTGTTAGTAAAGGGTATTCGACTTCACTTTCTTGCTGATAATCTACATTCCAAGTAAGTGGCTTCATTTGGACATTAATTTCCCATAAAACTAGTGGGTCGTTTCAGCGATGGCTGCTGTTTATTGCACCAAAATTTATTTCATACTTTTTATTGGGAAAGGATCTGTATAGTAAGCCCTTACTCACTTTTTAGTTAAAAGTTTACTCGTTAAAGGCTATCAACTTAACTTAAATATTTAGTTTTTGTTGTGTAATTTGAATACGTATATTTTCCCCCTTCACACCCCAATGAGAACTTCAAAATGACCCCTTTCCCAGATTTCTATCTATTAGTTGCACAAACCACTCAAATAATGATTGAGCTGATATTATTTTTAAACAAAGACGAATATTTTATTTACCAATAAAGGGCTATACACAAATCATGGTTTCCATAGTGATGTAAGCAAAGAATTATTGTACAGATGAATCACTGCCCACACAGAAGGAAAATATGTCAAACTCGCTAAGAAAATCGTGTTTTAATTTTAGGCCCCTTTTTTCCGGCATCTTGATTCCCAAATCTTTAAAATGAGTGTTCGTTTATCAAAATTTGTTCAGCCATTTCCTTGTAATTTCTATTACTGGAAACGGGCTTATAAAATAATATATATTAAGATATATGATGGAGAGAGTGATAAAGTGTGATAGTGAAAATGAGAGTGAAAGTGTTTAAGTGTGTGATTGTGTAAGTGTGGGGGTGAGTGTGAAAATGAGAGTGTGAGTGTAAGAAGGTGAGTGTAAGAGACTGAGAATGAACAATTGAGAGAGATCAAGTGAGTGCGAGTGAGTGATAGTGAGCGAGCGTATGTGTATGCGTTAAAGAGAGAAATACTAGAAGAAGAGAAAAAGAGTGTGTGTAGGAAGAGAGAGAGTATGTGTGAAAGAGAGTGTGTGTGTACAATTTTGGGAGGGATATTGGGTGGGAGAGAGAGAAAATTTTAGGACGTGTGAGAGAGTTTGAGAGAGAAAGTTAGAGAAGGAGAGATTAGTCTAGAGGGAGAAAATCAGATTGAGAAAGAATCAGAAAGAGAAATTAAGATAGCGAGTTTGAGAGAAAGTGAGTTTGAGATAAAGAGAGTGAGATTACAATAATGAGATAGAGTGAGTGAGTTTGAGGGAGTGAGATGGATAGAGTGAGATTGAGATTGAGTTTAGGATAGAGGGAGTTTGTGAGAGAGTGTTCAAGAGATATAACGTTCGGGAGAGCTTAAGAAAGATAGTATAATAAAGACGATGTGAAAGAAATTATGTGTTAAAGAGTGCATGTGAGGGTAGAGAGTGTGTGAGAAATAGGGATAAAGTGTGTGAGAGAGAGAGAATGAGAAAAGATTATATTATAGAAAGAATTCTATAGAGTGAGTTAGTGTGTGTGTGTGACACAGAGAAAGAGAGAGTATGTGTGTGTGTGTGTGTGTTTGATAGAGAGAGATAATGCGTAAATATAGATGTAGTACTCAAACATTACGGTAGGTACCTTGAAATATCATTCCCTCAAAATTAAGTATCAACATGGAAACATAACTGAACTTACTGTATTTGTAAGAATGTGAGAAGATAGATAAGGTACATAAATCCTCACTGTTGAATAACATATCCTCAAAACTAAGCAGTAAAATGAAAACGTAACTTAACGTATGTATTTGTACTGTGTTATTATTTGCTAAAATGAACATCAAACCAATTATTTGAAAAAAATGAATACCAAAACTCAGACTTAGATAGTTAAAATGACTATATTTTTTAACATTATTCAAGATCATTTTATCGTTTTTAAGCTTATAATATATATCTAAACATATTTAAACATCATATTATCGTTTTTGAGCTTATAATTCATGCCTAAACATATTTAAACATCATTTTATCATGCGTGAAACAAAACTTAGACGATATTTTCACGAACTTAACAACTTAACCTTTTAATTTTCGAATTATGCTCAATATTATTGATGTAATTAGAATTAACAATACAAACTTTCCAATAAAAAATAAATGTTTCCCCAGCTTAGGAATCTCACTTTAGATGTGTTGTGACTAGCATCCAAAGTGAAATATTCAGCCAAAGAGAAAATTGTGGTGTGTTCAGACCAACAAATAAATATTGAGTTATTATTTTTTAGCCAAAGAGATATATTTTATTTAGAGATTTACAGTCGTGCAGCAAATTATCCTTTCCATGGTGACTAAACAAAGAATCAAAAACTGGAAATTCTCTTTGAAAATCGTGTTTTCGTGGAAAACTACTATTTTTCCCGACATCCTGGACTCCTAGCCGTTTAAATTAGTGGTTGTTTGTAAAAATCTATTCAGTCACTTCCTCATGATTTCTATTACCGGAAATGGGCTTATCAAATTATGTGTATAAGATATTATAGTTGTCTAGTAAAATAGTATAGTTGTTGCCTTCTTGGACTATCCCACGATAAAATGTATGGTGCTGCCATGACGGTTTGATAAAGAAAAGTAGACTCTATTAATTAAAATTATTTAAAATGCAACAAACTAAGTATTGGTTATAGCTTGTCAACTAACAAGGACATTGAGGGCAGGATATTTAGTACTACCAACTTCTTTAATCGATCATCAAATAAAAAGAAGAACTTATTCAAATAAAAGATTATATTCAGAAATTATAAGGATATCTTATTTAAAAATGACAGCATCACTGTAAGACTAATCGATATGAGCAAAAACTCAAACGTGAGCTTACTACACTGAACTATGGATACACCATGCACGATTTACGGCACGCTTAACCACAGTAACTCTTTCAACCCACAGTCCCATGTAATTGTTATTCAAGCACACACAGAAATACACATTTATTTTCGAAGAAAATTAAATTGTTCTCTCGCCGGAGAAGTGATAATATATTGTCCCCAGAAATTATAATCGTTCTATGTTTAGTTCCTTTTCATGTGAGTGGAATTTAATTCTGTGACAATGGAATGTGTTATATTGCATGATACTGCTTGGCACGTGCCGTCATATTTTAATATGCGCAAGCTAAGATACGGCGTGAATATTGGAATTATATATGGTAATACGCTGTAGGTCCTTCCCTTGTTCGAGAGCATTTAGACGATGGTCTGGTCACTGTGGGTCTCTAGGGGATTATATCAGTAGTACTGAGGATCAACTGGGGATTACTACTGCAATACTGAGGTTTTATAGGGGTTACTACTGGTGAACTGAGATTCTTTATAAGATTACTATTGGGATACTGAGTTTCTACTGGGGATTACTACTCCAATACTAAGGTTATACAGGAGATTATAGTAGGCGTACTGAGGGTCTTCTTGGGACTACTACTGAAATACTGAGGTTCTACAAGGATTACTACTTGACTACTGAGGTTATATAGGGGGATTACTACTGGAGTACTAAGGTTATACAGGGGATTATTAATGGAGTACAGAGGTTATACAGGGGATTATTACTGGAATAGTGAGGTATAGGGGACTATTACTGGAGTACAGAGGTTATACAGGGGATTATTACTGGAGTACAGAGGTTATACAGAGGATTATTACTGGAGTACAAAGGTTATACAGGAGATTATTACTGGAGTACAGAGGTTCTATAGGAGATTACTACTGAAGTACAGAGGTTTTATAGTGGATTATAGTGGAGTACACAGGCTATACGGGGAATTATAGCAGGAGTACTGACTGTAGATGCATGTAAGGTTAGGTTTTGTTATGTTGAGCTAACTTAATATAAAATAATATTTTTGTCACTTAACTATATTAAGTAAACGTGGCTAACGTAAGAATTAATTAAATTAATTTTATTTATAATAAATAAATTACACAATTTTCCTGTAAACTGTGTATTTTTGTTAATAATGTAGGATTTTTGGGTATCATTTTCCTCTGATTTGATCTGTTGACGACCTTAACCCTTACGTTTGTTGAGCTTCACATCCTGGAAAAAGCTACGTACAATATTGGCCACGGCTGAAAACGGGTTTGGGCAGATCCTATCTAAGATCTGACCTTGAAACTTATCTGGAGTCATTTAGAACGTTAGTTTAACTGGAAACTGCCTTTGTCTCAAAACAAAAGTGATTTCAGGGTCTACATAGGCCATTTTTTTTAAAGGAAAACAGATTCCTTTGACACAAACCCGTTAAAAAAATTGTTGCGTAGATTAGATTTTCATCCTATATAGTAGTAATAGGTTTGTAGGATATGTAAATGTATGCTCAAATTAAATACATAATGTTTAACGTTACTTGTAAGATTTTCATTGACCAAATAAATACTTTTTGCTAACTTATATAAATACAATAATTTAATCAAACCATACACTCAGGTATTATATTCTGTGAACTATCTTTGGATTTCAGATTTGAATTTATATTTTAGTTTCTACTAACATTGGAAATGCAAATAACAATTCGATGAATTAAGATGATTAAATTAATTAAGTCTTTATATTTTATAATTTATATTTTTGATCAGTTTTCAGTTTGAAAAATTTGCGCGCCTTTTGTATGGTTCCTACATACATTCATACATACATACATACATACATACATACATACATACATACATACATACATACATACATACATACATACATACATACATACATACATACATACATACATACATACATACATACATACATATATACATATATACATACATACATACATATATACATACATACATACATACATACATATATACATATATACATACATACATACATACATATATATATACATACATACATACATACATACATACATACATACATACATACATACATACATACATTAATACATAGGCAGTATATTAAGGTGGGCATTCTGAATGTGTATTGAACGTTATCATAGTAGTGTTTTATTAAGGGGTACGTGGAAAAAATATTAAATTGTATAATTTGATAATCAACTTTTTTTTAATGGAAACTAATAAATAGTTAGTCTAAATACATATACTGGAAAAACAATTAAAGTAAAAAATTGTCAAATCTTATCATCAATATAACTTATATTATTTCAAGCTTTAGGAGGATTATAAACATATATAATTTTTGAATAGGTTTATTAAAAAGTTGACTAGTTCTACCAATCTAGTTATCCTGAAGTGTGGACCAATTGTGAAGACATCAAACAACGTTACAGAACCAGTAGGTGCTTATTCGTGTCCTAGTAAGTCTGACAAATGGAGTTGGCTTTCATAGGAATGATGCTGGGTGTTATGTTAATTTAGAGATTATAATGACACTGTTCTGAGCCCTTCAGTTATTTAAAAGTCATGGACAAAGTATATATTTTTGCTAATCACTTTTAAAGTACAAAGAAATATTTTGTAAAAGAGGGATTCTTAGTAAATAAATAGTATACATAAATATAAAATATATTTTAATAGCTATTATTATGTGAAACAATATTTCTGGAAATAAACTATCATAAGTATTACTCAGAAAAATATAGCATCATAAAATGTCGCCAAACGATGGAGTTGGATGTTATAAGATTGAGTTAATTTGCAATTAGCTTATCGAAATAGTAGACTTACAAATAATACGTAAAATGACTAGAAATTTAATAAAACCACCAAAATTGTCATAATTTTATAAAGATGGATTACTTTAATTTTATACTAAATGTTCTTTAAAATAACATTATATAATAAGTCAAAATTTAGAAAAGTAAATAGTTCAAAACCGTTAAAAAAATAAATTTTCACACATATTTTAATCTTGTTATGAACTTGATATATTTTTAATAAGATGCATTTTTTAAACATACTGATTATTTCAGATTAAAAATCTAATTAATCCCAGAACAGGCAGAGCATCCAGTTATCAAGCTGTTGATTATTAATATCTTTGAAAGCGAGATATTTTAACTAACGATACAATTATGTAGAGTACCAGACATCGAAAATGGGACCCTTAGTTTAGTAGTCAGATTCAATACAAATAAATTAAGGTGTCAGGATTGATTATGTTGATAAATATGCCTGGATATGAATCCGGATTCCACGCCGCATATTTAATAAATATGGTATTATGTCTGGTTGTTCAAAATGTTATGAATAAACTGTCTTATAAATGGAAAGAATTTCTCCTTCACCTAGACAGTATATACTATCCCTACTAACATGCAACAAACTGTCTTTCTCCTAGACAGTCTATACTACCCCTACTAACATGCAACAATTTGTTCTTCACCTAGACAGTCTATACTATCCCTACTAACATGCAACAAACTGTCTTTCACCTAGACAGTCATTACTACCCCTACTAACATGCAACAATCTTCCTTCACCTAGACAGTATATACTACCCCTACTAACATGCAACAAACTGTCTTTCACCTAGACAGTCTATACTATCCCTACTAACATGCAAATATCTGTTCTTCACCTAGACAGTCTATACTATCCCTACTAACATGCAAAAAACTGTCCTTCACCTAGACAGTCTATACTACCCCTACTAACATGCAACAATCTTCCTTCACCTAGACAGTACATACTACCCCTACTAACATGAAACAATCTGTCCTTCACCTAGACAGTCTATACTACCCCTACTAACATGCAACAATCTGTTCTTCACCTAGACAGTCTATACTATCCCTACTAACATGCAACAAACTGTCCTTCACCTAGACAGTCTATACTACCCCTACTAACATGCAACAATCTGTCCTTCACCTAGACAGTCTATACTACCCCTACTAACATGCAACAATCTGTCCTTCACCTAGACAGTATATACTATCCCTACTAACATGCAACAAACTGTCCTTCACGTAGACAGTCCATACTACCCCTACTAACATGCAAAAAACTGTCCTTCACCTAGACAGTATATACTACCCCTACTAACATGCAACAAACTGTATTTCACCTAGACAGTCTATACTATCCCTACTAACATGCAACAATCTGTCCTTCACCTAGACAGTATATAGTATCCCTACTAACATGCAACAAACTGTATTTCACCTAGACAGTCTATACTATCCCTACTAACATGCAAAAAACTGTCCTTCTACCTAGACAGTCTATACTACCCCTACTAACATGCAACAATCTGTCCTTCACCTAGACAGTCTATACTACCCCTACTAACATGCAACAAACTATATTTCACCTAGACAGTATATACTATCCCTACTAACATGCAACAAACTGTCTTTCACCTAGACAGTCTATACTACCCCTACTAACATGCAACAATCTTCCTTCACCTAGACAGTATATACTATCCCTACTAACATGAAACAATCTGTCCTTCACCTAGACAGTCTATACTACCCCTACTAACATGCAACAAACTGTATTTCACCTAGACTGTCTATACTACCCCTACTAACATGCAACAATCTGTTCTTCACCTAGACAGTCTATACTATCCCTACTAACATGCAACAAACTGTCCTTCACCTAGACAGTCTATACTACCCCTACTAACATGCAACAATCTGTCCTTTACCTAGACAGTCTATACTACCCCTACTAACATGCAACAAACTGTCTTTCACCTAGACAGTCTATACTACCACTACTAACATGCAACAAACTGTATTTCACCTAGACAGTCTATACTACCCCTACTAACATGCAACAAACTGTCCTTTACCTAGACAGTTTATATTATCACTGGCTTGCAACAAACTGTCCTTCCTACTGACAGTTTATATATTTATTATGCTAACCTCCATCAAACAGTAAAAGTGTTCTATTTATTGGATGAATGTAATACCGCAACCAATCAAAAGGTCAGCTTCTTCGTTCAGGCTTTATTTACCAGTTTTATTTGATAGGACCGGAAGTAAGGACATACCTAATATATCAAACTTGTGTGACTGGAGGCAACATAAATATGTCACGCCATCATCTCTATGGCATCATATGAGTGTCAACTTGAGGTTCAGTAAAGTATCATGAAATATAGCTATGGACTGAGAGCTACCGCCAGGTTCCGACGAATCATACTCACGTTTCGCAAGGTAGGGGTGGTGATGGTGGTGTTTGTGGGGTGGAGATAAGGGGAGTTTTCCTAGAGCGGGGATTTAGCCTTGCTTTTCTAATGATTTCCCGTTTCCGAACCAAGCAGTAAACCAATCAATTCTCTTGGAAAAGTTTGGTCACGTGACAGACTCGATTCATTAACAGTGACTAGTTAGTGAGTCTCTCCACGAGGCTGTTGGGGCGTCGCCCCGCCCCTACTACACACATTGCTGGCGTCGCGGCGCCTGACATACTCCATACATGCTGACAGAGTGGGTAGAGTTCATAGCTTGGGATAACTAGCACATGGAACTTGCTTCATAACCTCAGGAAGGAGGGGTAACTAACACTTGGTACTTGATGCAGGCCCTCACAACGGTTATATGAATTGAAAATCATTCACGTGATTCAAACCTGGTGCGATTTTTTGGTACGTAATATACTTAAATTATTAGATACTTATGCCATTAGAGACTATTTATATCTTTAAATCCATAATAAAATTGAAAGAATTAAGTAAACACCTCTCACATTCCAACATATCATTTACTTGTCAAGTAAACACCTCTCACATTCCAGCATGTCATTTACTTATCAAGCAAACAACTCTCTTTTGCCAACCTGTCATCTAATTACCAACCAAACCCCTTTGATTTGCCACCCTGTCATCTACTTGTCAAGTAAACACCTCTCACATTCCATCCTTCCATTTACTTGCCAAGCAAACACCTCTCACATTCCATCCTTTTATCTAATTGTCAAGTAAACACCTTTCACATTACAGCCTGTCATTTTATTGTCAAGTAAACAACTCTCACATGCCAACCAAACACCTTTGACTTGCCAGACTGTCATCTATTTGTTGAGTACACACTTCTCCCATTCCAGACTGTCATCTACTTGTCAACCAAACACCTTTCCCCTGCCAGCCTGTAATATACTTGTCAAGTAAACACCTCTCACATTCCAGCATGTCATTTACTTATCAAGCAAACAACTCTCTTTTGCCAACCTGTCATCTAATTACCAACCAAACCCCTTTGATTTGCCACCCTGTCATCTACTTGTCAAGAAAACACCTCTCACATCTCAGCCTATCATTTACTTGTCAAGTGAACACCTCACATGCCAGCTTGTCATCTACTTGTCAACTGGACCCCTTTTTGTTGACAGCCTGTCACCTATTTGTCGAATAATGCTTGGTCAGCAAATGAGCTACCTATGCGAGCACCTGATGTGGGGACAACCTAACACATATTAGGTTCAGCTTTTCGAGATTGCATCGGATGTCCATCACGGAAGGAAGGAGACCAGGCTGTGCTACACGATAAAATCCACAGACGTCAATTGGTTACCTGTAGTACAGTCTGACTTTCATAGGAAGCCCGTTATTTAAATAATTACGACTCATGTCGCCACAATGGCGGAAATAAAAATATTACAATTGTATTAAATTCTTAGTCTGTTTAATTAATAACGCAATGATAAATTATATATTAATTAATAACTAAGCATTATTGTAAGCTTTTGATAACTTTTAATTAATAAATCAAATAAGACATATTTCTAAAATGCCAAATATCAGCGACTTTCAATCGATGTTGTTAGTTGAAAGTAGGCTTCATATAAAAATCTGGGTTTAGCTTAGTGGTTTAAGTGAAATACTGAGATACCAACAAGGGTACTTTTGGCCTTGGTTTGATTATAGTTTTCCCAGGTGCTAGGAACCCAATGTTACTAAGCAGTTTAAGTGTGTCAAGTATAATTACAAGGAATGGCTAGTTGTTATTTTGTAACGCTTCTTAGTACCTGTTTGGATGGTACGCCTACATTATTTAGGCTACACTTACATGATATATATATATGATGCAGGTAGAATTTGTTTGGAGGGAGAGTTGGAAACAATTTAAGATAAAACAGCCTCAGTACACCAAGCTGGGATTTGAACCCCGATATCCTAGTCACTGGCAATCCAGACTAACATTAGAGTGATGCGCTGGACCGTGCGAACATTGATGTGGGTTGACTAACCAATAATTGTTATCGTGTAACCCCGGTTTGTAAAGTGAGGGCTCTAGGGTGTGGCCAGCAGTGCCATTAGTGACGTCACAGGCATTCAACTTTGCCTACAGAACACTCTGATTTTCGACATTGTGCTACCCTAAAATTATATCTGACTACTTGCTTGCCTGGCATTGGTGAGGACATGTGTGTGTCTGTGTGTGTGTTTGTCTGTTGGAGGAAGATTTATGTTTAACAGACAATTATTTTATTGCTGTCACCCAGCGGAAGGTTAAAGTAATTTAATCTTCTATTTTCTCTTGGACACAAATTCTAATTATTGCTTGTGATATATGAAATTAAACTAATTTCACTTACTAATGACAAAGGGATGCATTATTTTTCTTGAATATAATGACAGAATTTCCTAGAAATATTTTCAAAAAGGATAAGTCACGTGAGAATTTGATTAAAACTGTTTGTATCATATTAAAGACACAGCTTTAATAATACTTATCATCGTTTGTGTTTCAATATCACTCGCGTCCTGTTTTCTGGTAAGATATTTTGCTACGGAGTCTTGAACCCTGGACCAACAACAGCAACACAAATAATTAATGTGGGCTACACCACATTCATATCAATCCATCTCACAGAGGTGAGTTTATCTTGTCAAGGTTACATTTATTATATCATCTAGAACAGGGGTTCTGAACCTGTTAAACGTGGAATCCGAACCATGGTGGAGGCCTGGCATTCCCCACATTCACACGTTGTGATTAATACACATCTTGTCAGAGGTGAAAGAAGGGTTTGGCAATCAGATAAATCGGTGCCAGGACCTAGGATTGAACCCCTGACCCCCAGCACAGAAGTCGAATACCCTACCCCTAGACCACCAAGTCACCTGCTTTTTTAGTAATCCTATGTAGTTTACTTTCTGTATTTCATAAGGTTCTGATTGATTTTCTATTTAATTCATCATTTGATTAAAAAACTAATAACCAAACAGATCTGGATGAACATGTTTCTAATGGTCTAGAGGAGTGATGTACTTGGCTCACAACACTTTTAAACAACTAAATTAACAAAATTTAAATGATTAAAATAAACAATGAGGGCTTAAATATCATAACCAATAACGATTTCATAGATTCTGTTGTGACGTTGATTTGAAACTATAGGTGTAGTGTAATTATTTTCTATAGGACCTAATTAGATTTAACTATTTAAAGATAGCTGATATAAATGTTAGTCTTTTTCAGAAAAAAAGAAAATGATGTGCATGGTATTTCACTAAAACTTGTAATAATGTTAAAATATCGTTAATGTATGGTCGCTTATTCCTATATCTTCTATTTACTGATTCAAGGGTTATTCGTTTAGTAGTAACTATTGGTTTTAGATAGTTATCTAAGCACTATAAGAAAATGAATTTGTGAATAATTGATTTATTTTTCTTCTTTATTGTTCTTATTTTGGACATATTTATTCATTGTAAATTTGTAATATTAGGTTTTTCTTGAAGATATATCACGGTTATAAACAACTCTTTTTTTACATTTAGTTAACTAGCTATTAATGGCTTAATCTAATTGGACAAGAATGGTGAAGGTATTTAAAAGGCAATGAAGCCACTTTAGCGTGTGAGGGTAGGAAAACCACCCTCAATTCACCCCAGTAATATTCAAACCATGACCCCCTCTTAAACAGTCATCGAGTGCAATGTGAGAATAGCATGTTAGCTCGTACGGCCACTGGTGCGGGTAATAGATATTATCAATAAGGAGATACACTTAGGATTTAAAAAAAATATTGTTTAGAGTGGTGTTTCTCCTTGCACAGTTAAGAATTAACGATTACGGACTCAGTGTTGTGTATGTATTAATGTTGAGTTTTAAGCTATGTGCTTAGTAATTAATCTATTCGTTTAAAAATGTAACTTCAAATGCTTTTAATAAATAAAAAATACTAGCAAACTCGAGTGCAAATTGCACAATACTTAGGTAGGAAAAACAAATTATCTTATTTAATAAAGACCTTGTCTAAACTACATGAGTAACAAAACAAAACAATAAAGAATTAATCTTTCCATAGAGATTCCAAGGCCACGTCTATATTTCTGCTAGGCTGCCCAAATACAACAATCACTCCCTGAATTTTAAAAAAACTTTCCATAGAGATTCCAAGGTCACGTTTTTATTCATGCTAGGCTCCCCAAATACAACAAACAATCACTCCATGGATTAAAAAAAATCTTTCCATAGAAATTCCAAGGCCACGTCTTTATTTCTGTTAGGCTCCCCAAATACAACAATCACTCCCTGAATTTAAAAAAAACTTTCCATAGAGATTCCAAGGTCACGTTTTTATTTATGCTAGGCTCCCCAAATACAACAAACAATCACTCCATGGATTAAAAATATTTCCCTAGAAATTCCAAGGCCACGTCTTTATTTCTGCTAGGCTCCCCAAATACAACAATCACTCCCTGAATTTAAAAAAACTTTCCATGGAGATTCCAAGGTCACGTTTTTATTTATGCTAGGCTCCCCAAATACAACAAACAATCACTCCATGGATTAAAAATATTTCCATAGAAATTCCAAGGCCACGTCTTTATTTCTGCTAGGCTCCCCAAATACAACAATCACTCCCTGAATTTAAAAAAAACTTTCCATAGAGATTCCAAGGTCACGTTTTTATTTCTGCTAGGCTCCCCAAATACATTAATCACTCCACGGATTAAAAAAAACTTTCCATAGAGATTCCAAGGTCACGTCTTTATTTCTGCTAGGCTCCCCAAATACAACAATCACCCCTGAATTAAAAAACCTTTCCTTAGAGATTCCAAGGCCAGAAATAAAATGTATAAAAAGTTTGTATATAGGAATATATATTTTTTCCCGTGAAATATTTATGAGAGAAACGAAAGCTCCATTACTTTAATGACAGGTATCCCCAACCGAAGAAGGGTCCTCAAGCCCTAGCCATTCTGGAGATGCGTCTGGGTAGGGGAGAGAGTCTGGAATATAGTGGGGGAATTTCTTCATAGATGAGTTTTGGAATAAGGAATGTTCGGAGGTTGTGGGAATGTTTTCGGATAAGGTACAAATGGGTACCCCCCACCCGAAGATGGGCCCTATAATCCCATAGGTTTTGGAGATGCATCTTAAGAAGAAGGGAGGCCAAAAGGGGTTAGGGGAATTTTTTCGAGTAGGATTTAAAAAGGTGCATCCCCCCCCCCCCCCCCCCCCC
>CABFVZ010001134.1:0-11293 GCA_902151445.1 Timema monikensis | reverse complement strand
TATATATATATATATATATATATATATATATATATAAATTTGTGGGTAAGATATTTACTTGACCTCCGTAAGAAAAATACGCCCAAAGTAGAACTAGGAGAGGATTTTTTTGTACCACGTCTTACTACCCGTTCAGGTTATACGCCTATCTACTAACAACACTAATGGGCTAAGGATTAGAAAGATCCAATTCAGAGGAAGTGCCTCCACATTTCCATGAAAAGTGAGGGGAAACCATCTAGGTAAAACCACTTCACTGCACTCGACTGGGATTGAACTCCGACCTCCCGTTCCTCAGCAGTCTAGCCTAACACTAGAGTGATTCCTTAGACCTTGCAGCAACTGAATCAGCTATGGAGAGGGTTAAAGGCATCTTTTTTAGTTAATTTTCTGTTAATGATGAATCACCTTTTTTGTCTGATGGGCTGCTGGCTGCTGTTAATTTCCCAGTCGGCATACTTCGTTTTACTAAAACGACTTAATAGATTAATAATTGTTCCCAAATATTTATTTCCAGAAATGTTATTTGGTTTTTTGTTTACCAAATAGATGTTGTGAAATTAAGATAAATAAAGCTAAAACTTAAAATAATTTGTTCAATTTATTCGTAAAGATCTCTACTAGGGCCTACAATAATTTACTTATTTATTGTTTAGTATAATATATCAATAAATACACACACACTAGTGTTTTTTTTTTCTTCAGTTGTTCAATTTAATATCTGTTTTATTTGTTAGTAAAAATAATTTAAAAATCAACCAACTATTTGAACACGTTGCGATCATGTTTTGTTCAAACCTGGACACTCGGCCATAGCGAACAGAACATCGAACTTATTCGTGGAAATGTTCGTGTTCGTTGTTCTGTTCTAGACTGGAAGCGGCATAAGACGCTATGCACGGGCGATGTTAGATGGGTGTATGAAAGAGGTGTGTGGGATGGGGGCTCGTTCCCCCAATAATCTGTTCAAATGGATAACTCTTAGTACCGTTTAATAAATATGAATGGCTTTGTGTTTATTTATGACATAGAAAATTTCCGTTGGAGCAATGGATAAATCATTAATTCGGCTACCATACAGTATTAATCGTTATTCGTTTGGGACAGTATATATATGTTCTTTTAGTTTTTAAAAGTTAAAATAAGTTAATACTGCCCCTCTCCCCCCTCCCCCTTCAATAAGAGCTAGCCATGCCTATGGTACTATGTCTCAATGCGTTGCCTAGCAAGCTCAGGTTGATTTGTCAGTTCAAATCCCAATCAGGTCAAAGTCACTTAATATGAAATTGGGTGTGGTATGATGTGTGGTAAAGGGTTTCTGAAGTTTAGCTAAGTGCGGTCCCAGGCATAAAAATCCCTATCATGCTAAGAGCCTTACAACTACTGATATACAGTAATTATATAAGATTGGTGGATACTAGTTCAAGTTATATTCTTATAATTTTACTTTGTTATGATGTAAATAGTAAGGCAATATTAACTATAATCTCATTTGCTTACCATCTTGTTTATAATATAGCAAAGATATATTTTTTAAAATTGGGATTCATAGGGGCACTTTTAATGTGCATAACGGTATAACTTTTAAATATAAAGCTGTATGACTGGCCTTAAAGTGTAGCCAGTGTATAAAACCTATATTATGCGCCCTTTATTTTAGTTATACTTGATACAACTTTAAGTGTTTTACTAATTTTTTTTACTAAGAATCAATTAGCCAAAGCTCTTATAACGTTTCAAAACCTATTCAGCCGCATTTATATGTCTTATCCTGAAAATTGAAAAATGACATATATACACGTGACTCGAACCCAGGATCTTTGGCTTATTACGTCAATGCTCTAACAACTATTCAGCTATTCAGGAATCGTCCCGTTCCTAGAGTCATTCTTCATTCAAATTTTAAAGCAGAGTCTATGATGGACGTGCAGAAGTCGTCGGCTACAAATGTGTGATTTATTAGTATCACAAGCTATCAGATAACGCAGCCACCTTCTACTCGGTAGTTGGCTTATTGCTGCAACTCGTACAGTTATTATAATTGTAGCGGATTACATATAATTAAGAATCAAATAGCCAAAGTTACTATAGCACGTCCATCATATATTCTGCCTTAAGATATGAGTGAAGAATGACCCTGAAATGGGGACGATTCCTGGATAGCTCAGTGGTTAGAGCATTGACGTATTATGTCAAAAATACCGGGATAGATTACAGTCTCATGTTTCAATTTTTAGAATATAAAATTATTTATGTTTTAAGGATTGAGAGGCAAAACCCTCCCCTCTCTCGAATTGCCAATGGGTTGGTTGTAAATTCAAATTTATCTTTGTAAAAACAACGTTCATACTACTAATTTAGTCATTTCCTGAAATAAAGTATTTTATTCATTGTTTTCCAATTTATACGTTTTTTGTCATATTTTGGTTTACAGAAACTGAGGAATTGAATATGTAAAACCAATCATTGACTAATTTAAAAATGCTTGCAGCTGGAAGCACATCTATATAAAGTTGCTTCTTCTAAAGGCATAGATAGACCAGTGCGTTTGGTAGTCCGTAGACTCGATTCTGACGTCATCCCTTCCCTAGGCTGACCTTGGGAATGCGCAGGTATCTACCACGTATTTTTATACTATCATGCTCTTAGTCTTCCGGCATTCCTAGTTAGGACAAAGAGATGTGTTATGAGGATGGCTTACCATAACTTGGTTGACTTATCAAACAGTATTTAAGGGGACCACTTAAGTAGCCGAGAAACTGCTGTGCAGACGATCAGCTCTGACGTATTATTTAATCAACGATACGTTATTTAAAAATATAGTTCATGCCAGGAAGAAGTCAAAAGATTCCAACAAAGGGGGTTTCCCTATATTTTGAGCTTTATTTTTAGAAAGAAGAAATGTGAATATGTGAAATTAGCTCAGTTTCAACGTCTTTTTCACTATGTTTGCCGAGCTAAGAGACTAGGCATAATGAAAAAGGGCCCTAGATTTAACCTTCCCATAACTAATACAGTATTTTTTTTATAGGCTCAAAAGAGATCATTTTAAGATATTTGAGAATTATTTTTGTAGTTAGAGTCAAAGCTGTTATTTTTCCACTGGACAGTGTCGCCACCAAGCCATTCACTTAGTCGGAAGAGAGGCAAAGAAGAAAGAAGCATTTCTCCCTCTTTGGTGCGTATGCGCTCTTTTAAATTACGTTTGCTCTTTATTTTGCGTTGACACACCTGGAACAAATATTGTGAAAGTTACAAGAATGGCAAACTCACCTTGCTCTGCGGCTAGGTATTACAGTGGACTAGCGTGTTGATGATGAGTTCGGGGTTTGAATCTCACTCGGGTGTACTGAGGATGGTTTTTCATGAATGGTTTTCTACTCTTTCTTCGTGTATATGTTGGTGCACGTCCTCTTAAATTAACCTTCCTATCCCTAACATATTAGCATAGTTAGTAATTAGTACATAATCTATACATACAGCTCGAACGGGTACCAGCGAAATACAACGACAATTTTTTTAATGTAATCAATTTATTTTTATTAAGATAATCTTAATTTGTGTACATTATATAAAAGTTTGCTTCAAAAATTGTTTAGCTACCTTAGTAATTTCAATGAAATACTTAATATCATTTAAGAACGATTTTTTTGGGCTTTAATTGCAGCGTTGCGTATAACCCGAACGGGTAGTAAGACGCGGTGCTAATAATAATAATAATAATAATAATAATTGCAGCAAATTCATCAATAATATCATCAAAACTTATTTCCTTAGCAAGATCATGTTCAATGCTCAAACTTAGCAAATAGTTTAGTCTATCCTCACCAGTGGCTGACCTCAAACGTTTTTTAATCAAAGACAACATACTGAAAGCGTGCTCCCCCGATGCTACTGACACATATGATACTTTAGGAGTCTTAAATGAATTCAAATTTGTGGAAAAACTGTTTCTAGACCCTTTTGAAACAAACAATTGAGCAGTTTAAGGGCAGATCTAACATTTTCACTAACACACAAGTTCGATTATGTCCGTATTTTGTAAAAGAGCCTAATTTATTCTATGAGATCTTCGTTTTGAAGGTTCTGAGGATATGCTGCTTTCAAAACTTTGGCATGAGTGGCTATGGCTGAGGTGTCCACATAATCTGTTGAGCTCAAAAGAGGCGAGAATAATACTGACAATTCCACCATTCTATCAGCCAGGTTACCTAATTCAGACAAGATAAGATATAATGTAGGCATGATCACCTGCACTTTGAATCTAGTTTCTGGAGAGTCAAACTTGTAGTCAACATCCCCTCTCTCATCATGGAATTTTCGTTACTTATTAATTCTTGAGACATTCAACTCTGGTTTTATTCCGAAGTTTTAAGTGATTTCTTTTGATTCTGTAAGCAAACTTGGCCATAAGGGCAGATCTAACATTTTCACTAACACACAAGTTCGATTATGTCCGTATTTTGTAAAAGAGCCTAATTTATTCTATGAGATCTTCGTTTTGAAGGTTCTGAGGATATGCTGCTTTCAAAACTTTGGCATGAGTGGCTATGGCTGAGGTGTCCACATAATCTGTTGAGCTCAAAAGAGGCGAGAATAATACTGACAATTCCACCATTCTATCAGCCAGGTTACCTAATTCAGACAAGATAAGATATAATGTAGGCATGATCACCTGCACTTTGAATCTAGTTTCTGGAGAGTCAAACTTGTAGTCAACATCCCCTCTCTCATCATGGAATTTTCGTTACTTATTAATTCTTGAGACATTCAACTCTGGTTTTATTCCGAAGTTTTAAGTGATTTCTTTTGATTCTGTAAGCAAACTTGGCCATGATTTTTGTCAAAGTCTCTCAGCTTTAGTAATCTTTCATAAACTACCCATTTTCCGTTTCGTTGTATTACATATCTGAGAACAAAAGCTAACTACTCGATATGTGATACATAAGGTGTGCCATTGACAATAGTGGTATGCTATTTCTTATAAATACAATTGGAGTATTGGAAAAAATACAATTCTATTATAATGAAATGTTGCAATCGTCAGTTTATTACAAACCTTACCATTTTATAAGATCACTGCAACAGTTATAATAAATAGTTTATTACAAACTCTAACATTTTAAAATCACAATGCAACGGTTACAAATGATTCACAAAGAAACTACAAATCATTTTATCCCAAAAAATGATCAGGAATTGATGAACCACTACATATATTTTTAATCTGTGGCTCTGAAGAAGATATAAGCCTTAGCAATACATTTAATTATGTGCGTACTGCAACATACTCCCCCTTAATTTAATGAAGAAATATCAAGTTAACTTCAATCACATACAATAGTAGACATTAACAACATAATGAAAGCATGAATATAATCAATTAACAAAATGAAAAATTTACATAACAAATTTTAACTATAATATTTACATATTTAGTCTCCTGGCTGCTTTAACAATGCGTCCCTTTTGGTACCGTCATGGTGCGCTGTCATTCTCACTGTCATGTTTACATATTACAGGCTCCATCATATATTTTTGCTTATGTGATTTGTCTTCCATGGACCCCTGCATTGAGGATATAATTTTGTAGCCTTCTTCATGGTCAATCACTTCCAAAGACTAGACTCATTAGATGGACCGGAGAAACATGTCCGTTGATGTCTGGAGTCAAGTCAACTGGACTTCACCGTCATGTCCTTTCATCACCTCCATAGACCTGGCTATTGGACAGTCAAGCCGTTTCATATTGTCACTGCCGATTAATACAATATCTCCAACATTCAATGTCCTGAAATTTCCTGTTGAGCTTCCTTGTACTAGGTCCCAGGTGGGTAGAGAAGTATCTGTAATACCAATTTACCGTTGAGCTTCCTTGTACTAGGTCCCAGGTGGGTGGAGAAGTATCTGTAATACCAATTTCCCATTGAGCTTCCTTGTACTAGGTCCCAGGTGGGTGGAGAAGTATCTGTAATACCAATTCGGCACCTTTGTTGGTAAGAACTTAATTAAAGATCTGACACATTTCTTCTTTTCTAAGGCAATTTCATCTTCATTGATGTGATTATCAGAATCAGGCCAGGCTTTTGGCTGTTACTTCAACCACACTGTAACGAGCTACAAGTTCAAGCTATTTCAAATGGGGAAACACTCGCCAAACCCCCCTTGATGAACTCCAGCACTAGAGCACGTGGGCCGACCTGCGCTCTCTGACACTCTACTCAACTAAGTGGAGCTTTCGTCCGACTGACTTCTCGGAAATCAATCCACGACCAGCCGGAAACAAGAGAATGAGGTTCCGCGTGGCCGCGTTGAGTTGCGAGTTCCGCCACTAGGGCATTCTAGCTCTTTCTACGAGCTACCAGTTCCTTATTTGCTTGTTATGTTTATGTTATTTCCTCCTACCTCCTTCTTCCCTTGCCCTTTTCTCTCTGTAAATACAATTATGGGTATATATTGGGATGTTTTCAATGGTCACTCATTATACCGCCGACTGACCTAGGTGAGGACGGCGACTTAAGGCCGGGATTATTATTTAATTAACAAAATTCATTTTAGGCGTAATGGGGGGATATCTTGTCAAAATTATTGCTTTGAAGCTTAAATTCTTTTAAACATTAACTTTGTTATGTTTTGATTTTTCTCGTGGTTCATTGAAAATGTGGTCGCCTTTCTGTCTCCTTAGGCCTATGTGAGATTACATTCTATTATTATATGCTATATTACTTTAATTTATATATATATTCAGGCCACTCTATGGCAAACTTTGAGTCTCGGGTTTACCACCCATCCCCTCTTTGGTATCGTTAACTTATTGTATTGTATGTGAGATTATCTAGTTAACTTTCCTAACGAGGAGCACAGGGCACTCGTATGTTAGTCTTCGGACTTGGTCCAAAGATAGATCCTTTTTTATTGTTGCTATTCAACACTATGTTGATTTCTTTTCGCTTAAAGGCGCACATAGATTTAACTTATAGTTATTAATTCCAAAGTTAATATGTCTGTTAAAAGTTATAATGAAGTTTTGCATTTTACACTTAATGCGCGAGCTAAATAGACTTTAAACTTTGAGCTTCCATATAAAGGCTATATATATATTAATTTATCAAGATTTACGATAATGTTTATTGCGTTTCACTTGAAGGCGCGTGTTATGCTCACTTCTAAACATTTGTTCCACTGTTAAAGGTATACAAACGTTTGTTAGGAGTTACAATGATGTTATTGCATTTCTCACTAAATGCGTGGGATATACAAACTTTGAACCATAGATTTTCATGCTGACGCTTTATATTTGTACCTTGGGATTTATGATTGTATTCATCACGTTCCTATGTCAAACGCACTTGTTGTACTGATAACCAGCTTAGTTACTAAATATGTTTTTCAATTATGTATGTATTGTAAATCCAATAACTTCCTTTCTCTAAATTGAGTTATTTCTATATCTGGGATTGTAAGCGCTTCACGCGATGTCATTGTATTTATGTTCTCATCAGGTATCTTCATTTTTGGTTGCTCTTAAATAAAATAAAAATTGTTATTCTCAGGTAAACTTCTTGACTGATTTTCCCGCCACGCTTCCTAATATTTAAACAAGAGGTTTAAAACACTAGTCCACCCACCATTTGTATTCCAACAACTGATTGGCTCCACATCCCCGGAATGTCAGGTCAGCTGGATTATAATCACCTGAAATATGACTTCAACTTTCTGAAGTTGTCAATGCATTTATTTCTGTCATTCTGGTATCAACAAATGTTGACCAAGGTCGATTACGTAAATTCCAAGTAAGTACTGTAATTGGATCAGTACAAAGGAAAGACTCCACGCCTTCTACATTAATAGCTTCCAATGCTGATTTATGCAGTCTGGCTCCAATAATGACTGCTAGCAACTCCAACCGAGGCATCGTAATTTGCTTGACAGGAGTGATTCGGGTCTTTGTTTGAAGTAGTTTTACATATACTCCAGTCGTGGATTGACATCTTATGAACACTGCTGCAGCATATGTTGATTTATTCGCATCACCAAAGGTGTGGAAACTCAATATGGAAACTCTGGATCCAGCAATCCACCTATATATATTTTGACAAATATGGAATATCTCTCAACCATTTCAGAAATGTTGTCATCACCAACTTCAGCATCCCAACCTTTCTCTGTCTCCCAATTTGACTGGATTAAAAGCTTAGGACACAGAGATACAGATAATGTAAATCCAATAGGGTCAAATATACTATTGAAAACTGACAACGGGGTTCTTTCATTACTTTTTATGAAATATTGTATTTTAAAACCTCAGACATAATTTGGATCAAGTCATTTACTAGATCCTACAATAACTCCAAATTATTTGTTTTGTAGTTTCATGTTGACCATGCATACATTCTAGCGTGTAACCATCTTCTCAGATCAAATTGTATTTTCTTCATAATAACTGTTGCTGTTAGCTCCACTTTGATGTCAAGACTAGTGACAGAATTGTCCACATAAAAACTATATCTAAGTTACTCAGCGCTAGTTTGTATCCCACCATTCTTATCCTGTTCACAAAATGGTAACTTATCAGACAGGTGGTGATTAATAACTGCACCTAATAAATAAGGACTATAATCAAATCTGAAAACCATCCTGGTGTGACGATAAGCTCGTAATTTTCCTTTACTGTCAAACCACAGATGTAGGAAACCTCAATCACCTTCATAAAGATTTATCTGCAAATGGTCTTCCATACATCTGCTGTAACACCTATATTTCTAATTCGGAATCCTATCAGAATTAGTGATTAGCATTCTATAAAATGTGTTACTCTGTGCTGCTTTACGAGCCATTAATCAGCTAGCCTAGTGTGACATGAAAATGGTGGCTAGCGAGTGAAAAAGCAGTAGCTAGAGAAGTTGGACAAGCCCAACTTTTGGTGCTACTTACTAGTAGTAGCCAACCTTGAGGGTCACGTAATCACATGCCACTAGCGAGTAGCGCTCTAGTCACTCATTGTGACAGTGTAATCGCAGTGAACTAGTAGATGTGATTTATCACCACGTGGTTGTATTGATGTGTGTTGTATTTATTTTGTATTGAAATCCAATTTACACAACTTCATGATTTGCTCTACTCGCCGCTACTAATCACCCCTTCCTTAGTACAATGAGACATAGAAGTAGCTGTAACATGTAGTATCGGCTACTTAGTAGTGTCTAGTGAAGTAATAAAGTGTGACACAGCCTTATTAGACTGATTCCCTTGTCTAAACAGTAGTTCAACAAGGGACTTCGTTTGGTCTTCACAGATGCATCGAAAAACAGTCTTATCTTTGTGGGACGGTCTTCTTTCACAACATGACGATGTGGTAGATGATATCCACACTAGGCCAGCTCAGCCTGTGTAACTTCTTCTATTATTCCTTCCTGTAGCAATTCATTTAACACATCCTGGTAGCCTTCATAACAGCCATGATTTTTAAACTTCTTACAAGTGTATTTGAAGTATTTTCAAAGCCAATTCATAATTATTGAGTAAGAATGGATTGCCTTCCTTCCATGACATATGCACTTTGTATCTACTATCTTATTCAATAGACACAATTTCTTGAAAGTTTTGCAAAATAGCTAGGCACTTCTCTCTTTACTTTTCTGCTCTACATGATCCTTGATGCCAATGAGTTCAAAATCTCATAGCTTTGTTATGGTTGTGTCCATTACAAATATCGACATCACAGTCATGGCTACATTGCTTGTATTATATTTTTCCTACCCATTAAGGTCCAATCTATCTGAGTTTCCATGGCAAATAAGCTCCTTTCAGTTTTCTTACACTTCTCTGTGAACAATTTACCTGCTACATCTGCTCTAATCAACACTTCAATCAGTCAGATATCAACTAGAGGCTTTCAACCTTTGCAACCAAAATACCTTTCCTTTGTGAGCTATACCACCACATATATTATCCTTGTCCAAAGCTTCTAAACTTCACAAAATATAATTTCCTTATACATTTCCCAAGTGAATTCTATAAGAATTGTGTAAGCAGAGTTTTGTCTAATCACCATCAAATAAAAATGACTGATCATCTCCTCCTTTAAAGGAGTGTATCCCATTTCAATAGTAACGTTCTTTAACCTGTATGATGGTTGTGATCGAGTATTAATAAGAACTCGAACATGACTTTACCATCATTCTTATTAACTTCCCAACTCGTTCTTACCTGACTGAATTTCTTCCACCTGGACCATGTTTTCCCTAATTATTTCTCCGGTCAATCTTGTGTGACGATAGCTCTGAACACATAATAGTAAATTGTATGTATTGGCAGATCATGAATATTACAGGAGCCTAACAATTTTTAACGCAGTGCCCTGTTTTCAGGCAGCAGAAACAACATATATAATTTCAGGGATTTTCTTTCATTTTGCATCAATGACATATTGTGAGCTTTAAATATTAATAACTTACATGACTTCCATTACAAACCAAACATTTGTAAATCGTTTTACAGGTATGTTTCCTTGCGACGAATAAACCAGCAGCTGTAAGGATTTCATCTCCAGGTTTCTGGTACCTAATCTTATATTCCTAGGGTGACTTTCTCTTAAGATAAAACCAGTCATTGTCATTGAAATTATTTCTTTGCCCTCCACCTTACTGTGAACAAACTTCATCAGCTCATTAATGGGGTCCTTTGGTGACCCCAAGCCACGGTATGTCATTGCCAGGCTCTAAATAATTCCTCTGGAACACAAGATCTAACTAATGGAAACAACATGGCCTCACACTGTGGCTAAACCTAAAACTCAAATGTTCTTAATTTAGATTCTAGTTTTCCATACAGAGAAGACAAAGAACATGGAGCTTTTGTTATTGTATTTTGTCGAACCAATGATTAAAGTTACCTGACATACACTCTACAAACAGTTCTTTCTTACTGAAAATGCCTTTAAATTTTTTATAACTTTGTGGTAATTTTCTGTTGTAAGAAAAGAGCTATTAAACAAGTTCCTTAGCGCGAGAATTACGCTAGGTATTGTTGCTTGTATTAAATACTAGAATTATCTGCCGGATCAATAATTATTCTATCTTCATCAATTTTCTTAAGTCAAGCCCAAACAAAATCCAATAAAATATATCTCTTCCAAACTTTCTAAACTCAATCTTTGGAAGCTCAAATTTCCTAGTTTATACCCTATTACTATTTCAAGAGCGTAAATAGATCACTTAAGTTGGCCCCCCCACCTCCTCAAAATTAAAATTTAAATACACCACCGTTTTGCACCTATTTTGCACCGTTTTGC
>CABFVZ010001133.1:218797-240399 GCA_902151445.1 Timema monikensis | reverse complement strand
CATTTTACTCACTCACACTACCCGACTTCAGTCGGCACGGATAAATCACACAATGAATAATAACAACGTTTCACTGCACTGACTGAACATAGACTGCCTCGTGATAAATGTTGATCTTTTCTCGTATTACTTTTTATAAAACAACTATTCAATATTTATTGGCTTAATTGGCTATCTAATAGAAGTTAAGGAAAATTATAATACGCAAAATTGTTTGGAATAGAACTACTTCTAGTCAATTATTATCATAAAACTATGACAAAAACCAGTTAAAACCATTTAATTTATATAAATTACTGATAATCTTGTATCATAGTAACAAATTTAATCTTGGCTAGACTTTATTATACATGGGAAGATACGAGAGTAGCTTTGAGATGTTTTGATACCTAATATGCGTGCATACAAATACAATTGCCTTTGCCACTAATTAAGAATTTAAATAGTTTTGAAATAATATTATAATACATATAACATTATATGAAAACTAGCTTCTTTTGCCAAAGAGGGACCAAAGACATGTTGTTTTTTTTAAACAATATATTCAATATCTTTCATATAAAAAAATAAGAAAATAAATACATTTTAAAATAGTTATTTTACAACCTCATTACATTTTAATTTATTCAAAACGGAGTGCAATTTAGATAATTTTTATTTTAACTTAAAAAAACCACAGAGTAAATTGGGAAAGACATTTGTATATTTCCAGTATATTGTATAAAACTTTAAAATTCCAGAACACCTGAAAGGAGCCAACAACATTTATAAATTATACCGTGAATGAAGAGATAAATACAATCCAAGTAAAATTTTTATATCAATACTTTATAATACGTTCATTAATTTAACTATCTAACCAAGCTGAACTTGTATTTCTACTGATATAAGAGTTATTGGTTTAACTATGAATAAGGTCAAATATCTATTATTTTAAAATTGATTTAAATTTTTTTCGCAAAAGTTAAATTGAAAGCTAGTCTGGGCGTCATATTTGCCCTATAGCTAGATTCGGATGGTGATCAGTACTAGAACTTCATAATATATTAAACGAATATTTTATTTATTGAACAAATATTTAAGTTAAAAAAATATTGAGGAATACATTTATTAGCATGTAGATCTAGAAAGTCAAACTTGGAATTAAAATATTTTGGTTCAACCTTGAGTATAGGTGAATACTTACAAAGATTATTCAACTTTGTCTAGATAGGGTTGTTCTTTTTTTAAAAAAATAGGCCTACTCTTTGCTCATGATTGATAGTTTTTAATCAACATTATCCAGATGATTTGGCATACGTACTAAACGTCAAGTTCATCTAATCTGATTAACTGATGATGGGCAAATTGAGGTTTGAATCCCGGCTTGGGACACCAATATATTTTAAAAATAAATTGCTACCGATTCTCTTTACACGCAGACACGGGTACACTATTTATAAATTCTACCTTCCTTGTTAATAATCAATTGCAGCTATAATATTTATTAGGATGTGAGGGTGGAAAAAGGTCGATTACAGATGGTGCTGGCAATAGAGCGTCTGGTTTTTATAGTGAAAAAATAAAATGGTGTCGGAAGGTGCATCCCCTTCAAAAAAAGGTTATTTAACGAAGTTGGAACTGGAAGAGATCCTCCAGTTGCCGCCTGTTTAGCATGCGGGTCGTCGGGTTGACCGAAAGGAAGTTACTCGTGAGGACAGATGGAGTAGAGGTGAAGTTGCGATGCGGGTAAGTATAGTCAAGGGTGAGAGTTGTAGGCACACACTTCAGGACGAACCTGGAGAGGTGATTATTCTACCTACACATTGCCTGATTGTGCTCCATCATCCACCGGATTATTAGCTTAAGGGGTGCTAACAGGATAGCTACAATAATCTTATTTGGTTTCCGTGCCATCGTGCATCTTCGAATATCTTTTGGTATACTCTTCAAAATTGATGAGAATTGCTTTGGATTTTTGGAAAAGGCTAAAAAAAAAAGTTTAATCTAAATAAAATACTAAAAATTGAGTTTTCTAAAAAACATTTGCCCTCGAAAATATATTCTTATTTTTAATATTGTAGCATTGGTGTTTTCAGGATCAATTCAACAAACAATAATTTTATTTCATAATGTTGTTATTTGTAAGGTTTTAAAATCAATACAACATATAGTTTTAATTAGATTAAATCTGAACATCAATCTCATCCTCTGAAGCACGACACTTAAATGAGTTATAATATATTATTGATTACACTTAAGAAACATTGTTCATAATTATTTAATCTAGCGTTAAATGATGCTGTTATTTTATCAATGGCTTGCCCTAGAGTTTTATTAGATAGATGATCAAATAGAGGATTGGAAATCACATGTCGGAAAAAGGGATGTATAGAACCCGGCTGGAATCAAGAAAAAACCTAACTAATAACCAGCCCCCGTGTTCATATGACCTAAGGTGTCAGTCCCATTTTATACGGTATTTATGGTACATGGATGATGGTTATTTTTAATTTTATCACATTTTTTTTTTCAACGCACCTCCAATAGACTAGCTTAACCTAATACATACCACCTAGTGGACATTAATAATTTAAAAGATGAATGTATCCAAAATAATTAAGCTAATTATTGGCGTCACGTGTTAATAAAATGGTTATTGTAACTGTAATTATTGTTTAAAATAAGGGAGTTGGATTTCAACCTGTTTTACTGATGATGATTTATCTCTATTTTAATGTCTTGATTTCAAAAATGATATCTTTCTCTTACACTTTTGATTTTTCTTCTCTATTTGAAGTTTTTTTCCGTTGTTTTGCGTTTTACTGCCCATGAGGGTATCTTAATACTTACTCTTACATCTTAGAGTTAAAAAGAGTACAATTTTTAATAATTCTAACTGCGTCTGCGTGAATGAGGTTAGAAAACAATTTAGGATAAAACACTTTCATTCACCCTTCCGGAAATAAAACCCTAACCTCTTTACAACCAAGAGATCAAACTAAAATAGACTGATACATTTGGGTGCTAGTTCTTTGAAGCTAGTTACTTGTTTTGATGAAATAAAAAATAATATTTCTATATTAGGTTAATAGTTTGAAAAGCACTGAAGCTCTTTTTTAATTTTCCCTTATCAAGAAAAAGCATTGTAATAGTAAAAGAATCGATCTAGAGGTGATATGAACCCAACCCCAAAAAAGTGGACTTTACTATTCCTTCACTCTTCATAATATATGTTTATTTGTCTGTCTGTTTCTGGTCACGGATCCATAATGGTTGTATGGATTTAATTAAACTTGTTATTTAGAGTAACTATAGTTTATCTAAAGGCCTTTTTTTTTGTTTTTACCCTAGACCTCAAATTAAGGATAGATTACTGAATAGTGACTTTTAATAATTCCAATTATTTGGAAAATGACTAAGGAATTTCTTTAAAATATATTTTTTATTATTTACGGTATGACAAATAACACTGTATAATCTTTTTAATGGTAAAAACTCGTTTAAGGATAGTTTATTGCTGAAAATCAGATAGTATGGACTTAAGACGGACGCGCAAGACCAAATAACATTCGCATATAGTTTTAGTAGAATGGTGTTTCTGTTAGGGAACACATTGCAAGTGTTTCACATGATATTGACAACAATGTAAGCGATTGAAACTGTTGGTGTGTGAGGGTCATGTTAGCTCCTATGAATCATATTTTTGGACATGTCACTAGTAGTATTTCAGAATTTTTTCCTAGTGGGACAACATCATTTCATTCATTTTATATTGAGATGGGTAACGAGCCACGAGTTTCTTATCCACTAGAGTCCCTGGACTTTTTAGAGTCATCAGGAATACCCTCTCATAATCTTATTCTTAATATTGATGTCTCAGTACTATTTATGCATAGCATTGACGCTAATAGACTCAGTAGCGGTACGAGATTACTCATCAATAGACTCGTGACGGATTTCATTGGAGCTACCATTTTGATGGAATAGGCTAGGGTGGAATGTTTCCTCATACGCTATATTCCCATAATACCTACACACCTATTGTTACAATTCAAGAGTCTCCAATCCCACCTGAAGCTGGCGTTCACGATGTCGACAGCAACCAATTAAAGGACAAACTCTAAAAGTGGCAGGTATACAATTGAAGACGCCTTGATTTTCTTATGGGCAGCTCTACGTTGCTTTCTTGCGAGTCTCTAGTTCAGGAATGGCCAGACATTTGATCTAGGGATCTACTCCAGGAAAGGAAAATCCTTTGTGGTCTACTATGGAGCCATATGCTTAATTGATTGATCTAACGGTAAAAACTAAATAACACATTTTGGGTTTTAATATTAAAATTATATTGAGTATACAAACTTTTTGACTGAAACTGAGTTTTCATCAAGCTACAACTAGTTACGTTAATGGTTTTAGGTATTATGAAGGTTAGACACCTATATGTAGAAGAAGTGTAACCAAATTTGAGTGAAAAGATAATGGAATACCATTTTAGAAAAAACCAACCGAGATTCAAAATTTTATCTCCCAGTCGCCGGAAATCTAATCTACTGAGCGAATTAGACCACGTGGTCACCAAAGAGGGTAAACCAAAATATATATAATTTCCATGAATAAAATATTTTTTCATCAAACACTTGTATTTGATGTTGATGCATATGCATGATACTACATAATCTTAGGATATTTTGTTGAATTAGAGTTAAAAGTTACTACGGCACAAACGAAGGCAGGATTGTAAATGTCCATCGGTCAAACTGCTTCTATATTTATATTTTATAATCATAATTTAAGAAAAAATCTGCAAAGACTCTCTTTCATTCCCTATCTCTATATCTCTTTGAATAGGTCACCAAGGCGATCGACAAAACAAGCTGCTGCACTCAACCGGTGAATCGCGATAGACTGTTTGGTCACTTCTGCTCTAGTTGTTACAATATCCGTACACTAGCGTTGGGAAGGATATTATATATTATTGTCTACAAAAATTCCCCACAGGGAGCTTAATTAGGTTTTTTCCTTTTACAATCTTACTTTAATCTAATAGGTCATCTCTCTCGGTAGTTTGGAACTCTGTGTTGATAATTATCTGAATGATTAAGTTGTCCACTTATTACATCATCAATTAAAGTGTCAGTGCATTGAAGACAACAAAATGTATTTATTCTAAATTGTGACGTTCCTTTTTTTACCCGTTTGAAGCCAGGTCCAAAGATCTAGCTACTTATGAAATCATAACTGTGGTTTTTGTCTCTTTATTGAATAGGAAATAAATTCTTGGTTTTTATCAGTACTGGAACTAAGGGGAACTTACTTCTATGTATTTTAATAGAATACATTTAAATATGATTTCAATAATAAAATAGTTTGGAAAATTTAAAAGATAATTTTAATGGTATGTGTGTAGAAAGCCATAAATCATTCCTTAGATTGTTAAAATTATACGTGCTTAAATTCAATAAAATATGTTTGAAATATTTAAGATATTTTAAAAGAGAAGTTTTAGTAGCTATATTTCGTGCTAGAAGTTGGCCATCCTTGTGTTAGGGTGGTGGATTACAATGTATACACCATTAAGTTCGAAGAAGGGAAGTCGCAACACTAACCAGAAGACCAGTTTCTGTTATTTTTCTTGGAAAGCGTGTATATGTCTTTGTTTGTTAGTTTGTAATATTTCTTCTCTCTCCCTCCCAGTCAAATAAATACATTATGTAATGGCTAGGTAGTGAAGTTCATAAACTATTAATTGTGAGTTAGTCATAATATTTTGTTCTTCAATAATGTTCCATCTTTTTTAGAAACAGTGTGATCTCTCTTTATTTTCTCTTACTAAGAGAAAGTATTGTGATCGAGAAAAAATCTATCTCAAGGTTATGATGAATGTTTACGTTTCATGTGAGTACGAGCCCAAAAAATTAGATTTTACCAGTCTATATGTACCAATGTTTTTCTGTCTGTCTGACTCTGACCAGGGATACAAAATTATTTAATGGATTTTCTTCAAAATTGATATTTATATTTTCTAGGGCTATACCACAAACATTTTTTGTACCTTACCCCTTTAATTAAGATTAGTTTTCTAACGAACAATTTTTTTGAATTCCCCATTTTTGATAAATGGCTTCAACGATTATGTTTAAAATGCATATCTAGGTATTGTTTCACATTACAAATAGCACTGTTTGTTTGGTTTTTATGCAAACATTCGTTGAATGGTAGCTTACTGATGTCTATGCTGGACAGTTAAACGCGGTTTATTATAGGAATCATTGAGTACATCCTTCTTTTGGAAGTTATGTATAATCTTTAACTCTGTGAGAATTTGTCCATGGATACATTATATTATTTTATAAAAAAAAAACATTTTAATCTGTTTGTCTATATATCTTATGCTGTATATTTATTTCAAACACTATACAGTAGATAAAATACTAACATTAAAAGTATTTTGACCAATTTATTAAATAAAATGTTCCCACTTGGATTGGTGGGCAAACAGACTAGATGTCAAACTCGTCTACACTGGTTTATTTGTTCCTTGGAGGTTAGGATTAGAATTTTATCGGAGTCTACTAGTAATGGATTTTCCTAAATGTCTTCTTACTTTCTCTTTCGTGAAAATTTGGGTACATTTCCTATCATTACACCTTTATCAGGCCTATAATAGTGTTGTAGCTAAGTGTGGATTGACTAGATGATGACTAAGAAATCCAGCATAAGCATTGCAGTCATATAAAACATGTAACTAGTAATTAGTGTAGTGTTAGTAACATTAGCAAGCTTTGATTTATTATCAATTCACTCACTCAAGCCTGCCAGTGGCCTTCCGTTTATATTAGTTAAATACAAATTATATTTTAGTTATTATTATTTTTATAACTATTATTATTATTATTTTATAACTATTAGCGCCGCATCATAATAACCGTTCGGGTTATACGCACTTACGCTAATGTGTAATGGTAGGGTGATTGTGACATGCAATGAAGGACCTACATTTTAACGTGGAATCCGAACCACGGTGGAGGCCTGGCATTCCCCACATTCACAAGTTGTGGTTAATACACGTCTGGTCAAAGGTGAAGTAAGGGTTTGGTAATCAGAAAAATTCATGCAGACACACCGAAGATTGAACCTTGGAGCCCCAACACAAAGGTCCGACATCTTACTCCTAAACCACAAGGAAACTTTATGTTTTAGTTATAAATAATTTTTGAGCAGGATGCGATTTTTTAATATTACTTTAAGTAATTTTGAGATACATAATTAATATAATGCATTTTTAAGAAATTATTCTACTATTCACTAAAAGTAAGGGTTTTAAACCATTAATAGATATAAACAATGAACCTAGCTTAGATAAAAGCCCCACACTTACGTGTCAGCACTAAGAACACTAGCGCTGAAATAGCTCTACTTGTTACGGTCATATTCAAGTTGATATTTTTGACAAAAAGACCATGGGAAGCTATTAATTGACAATTATCAACTATATTTCATGCGTAAATATTCAATTTATGGTTTTATGTTTCATACAAAATTGTTTGATCCTAGAGTACACTAAATTTACAAGACTTCAGCTAGAACTGTTATCATAATTATTTGTTAGTAATACTAATATTGGATCTTTAAAATTAAAATTCATGTAAGTGTGCATATGATAGTGCAGGATAGTTTAAAAATACAGATTTAAATTATAAGTGTTTATTTTGACGTTAATATTTGAGCTAAAGTACATTCACAATCCAGGTTTACTTGGGTGACAGCTCAAAATATTAATAAAAATATTCCCTAATGTATCCCTACACCAACAGCTGACATGTCACTTTGGATAGCTTCAATATAAACATATGGTAATGTATGAATGTGATAGTTTACCACAGTAATATAGGCCAATATTATGTATATTTATTTGAAGTCAGGCACAAAGCTTATTTATCGTTTTATTCCACTTAAAAAAATATGTTTTGACAGCACTTTTCCTAAAGGTCTAACGAATATTGCTTCAAAATGACAACCGACGTATTTAAACCAAGGTATGGTTCATGACGTAAACGAGTTATTTAAAAATGTGCAGCCCTCAGTGGATACAAATATTTTACACACTCAATTATTAAGAAATACGATAAAATAATCTTAAAATGTATTAAATATTTAAAAAAATTAAATTGATTTTTTTCTTTTACAAGTAAATACGTTGCCTTTATTAAAAAGTATTAATGTATTCACTATATTATATACTATTGATAACATCTCAAAACGAAGAATATTCACTTTCAATTATATTTGAAATATTGTTTCAAATTTGACAAAAATATTATTAAAAATAATGAAATAGTGTGAGATAACTTAAGTTAAAGTTATTTAAATATAAAATATCACATTTATTTAAACATCTCATCATTTATAACAAAACAAGAATACTGTACATGTGTTAACAACCCAAACACTAAACTTATGATTTTTCAATTGTCATTTAGGTAAGAAACTACGGTGAACATACTAAATATTTGATAAAATTATTTAATATTTATTGGTTAACATAATCAAAATCAAAGTTTACAGTTTATTTTGTTTCACTTTATTGCTGGGTATTTGTTAAAAAAAAATGGTAATTTCCTCATACAAAACCTTTATCGATATGTCCTACCTAAGTATTGAGTCATAAAGTTAAATATAAATTTATAAAATATATATATATATATATATATGAAAGTTAAATATACATTTATAAAATATACATAAATGTGTATTAAATAAGTATGTACTATATATGTTTATATTATGTGTATATTTATTTTATATAATCTATCAATGAATATATATATATATATACATACACGCACACCACAGAGTCAGGCAAATTCTACCATTCATCAACTAAAGTGGGTATATTTAGTATGTAGAATTAGAAATGTAGTCAGGCTATATGCGATACATAGGCTATATTACTGCCAGGTAAGGACTCAAAGAAAACACTAGACGCCGTGGACGTCATGTGCATTTGTTATGGCTTCAACCAGGCTGTCCGTCCTTGTTTAAATCCCCGTTGGGTTTTTTAGTTCTATCTTTGAGTTGGGCAGGTAGTCACGCTTTGCGTGTGGTATTAGCTTGGGTGTGTAAACCACGGAACTCCGCTTGATTCATAGTGGGGTCCGCGCAGATAATACCATTTTTCTCTTTTCCCGCTTTGGGCGCTATAGTCTTTGTATGGCTAGTAGGCGTAATTCAAATTAGTGTTGCACCCCTGAGAGAGTGAGTCACTATATGTTTGTACTATTGAATGCTCCGGCAGTACCAATAGGGAAAGAGACCAGCTATAGTACTATTTTGGTTGACACCAGTTTGTGAGCCATCGAACAATGTAATAAACAGGCCTTTCTATTGCTTCTCAAGATTCATTGCCTCTTAAGTTTTTACGCTACAGTTCCAATCAAGCAAGATTGATTAAATTATAAATGTGTCCAAAATCCTAGATGTATACGATTTTTAGTTAATTTTCATTTCCTTACTGCTTTCTCTTCTAGAAACACCTGGCTGTAGCCTGGCTCCAGTCCAGCTTTTGTTATCACTGCCAGACAATCACCTTATTCTATTTGATTTGAACAAACTTAAATCTAGTGTTCATATATTCATGTTGTAAATTATATTTAATCCTGTTGTTATAATAAATCTATTTGTTATCTAAATTGTTCAAACTATTTTGGATCATGTTAACTTGTCTTAGTTCACACTCCCCTAGTTAGGGTGCAAGTGTAACATAATTAAATGCTAGTAGTTTGGAAGGGTAGTAAAATGCGTTGGAAATATATAAAGTTCTAGACTTATCCAATTGTGTTATATATCCTAATTTAAAGCTTCCCGTTTGAATCCACTTTCGTCGACATTTTATGCTACCTTTACCTATAGAGTAACTTAAGATTACTTGTTAAAGAAAAAAACCTTTTTTAAAAGGTAGATTAATGTGGAGATATTTTAGTAACATTTCAAACCACTAAAGAGTCAAAGTTACTGGAACGGACTATTCCATTTCCTATATACGCTCGACATTAAATAAATGTATGGCGAAATTTGAGTCCACTCAAATATATTTCCAGTTTGATATTTCAATATTTATTAATGACTTTAAATCAATTATAAGATTTTGATGAGAAGAAACTATAAGAATGTTCAAACGTATTTATTTAGTGACCAACAAAAATTACAAATTACTTTTTTACCTGTTAGAATTATTATTTTATAGGTATTGAAATTATCTCTGGAAAGAAATTTTTTCATAAGACATTTTTTGATGTATGAAAAATACAAACGTTTGTTATTAACTTTTAAAACTGTCTTAATATTTTCTTCCTGTCAAAATTGAGCTGTACTTAGTTGTGTAAATGGCACGCAAACTATGTATCAGAATTTTTTTTAAAACAAACTCTACTAAATAGAAGTAAAAATATTTGAATTATCTAAAAAATTATGACAATATTCATTTCTAGGAATAAAATATTAAAAGGATTTTTCGACACTTTTTAGTTTAAAAGAAATCCAGTTCCGATACACAAAAGTATACCAAAAGGAAAAGAAACATTGCTAGTAGCACTAATAGTGCCGGAAAAATCGCTGCCATAAATATAAATTGACAATACTTTTTTTTTTTTGCGTTGGATGATTTTATAAAAATACTTCCAAAATACATTTCCCATTTTATTTTGGTTTTTTATAACACTTTGTATCTATATCGCAAAAAGTGTGAGTAAAATTACCATCATAGTTGGTTGTGAACACCAAAATTAGTATGCGTTATTGGGGGAGGAAGGTCCTTCTTTCGTATATGTTTGTTTTGTTTCTGCGTCAATCAACAGAAAGAGAAGAGAGTGAGAGAGGGAGAGAGTGTGATGTGTGGAAAGCAAATATGTCGCAACGCGATGGTGACAGTATTCATTCTGTGTCAACACTCGGTTACTGCGTGTGATGGGAAAGTCCTGACACTCGATGGTGTGAAGTTTTTGACGAGTTGGTCGAGAAGGTTTCAACACCCGAACAGGGTTTAACATTTTAAGAGAACATTGAATAATCCGTTGTATAAGCAGACAAAGGACCACCCCTCCCCTATCAAGCTACAGTTGTTTTCAATACAGTTTAAGTATGATCATTAATATTATTAATCAAGCGAGGTGAGGTTCAGTTTTAAATTGAGCGTTTTAACAATTTGGTCCGACTCTCTGTCAAGATCTTTGCTACGCGATAACTGTCAAAGCATGTACCATTTCAAAAGAAATATGACAGTGACATTGCTTTAAACTAAGATTGAAAAACCAGTATAAAGTACATCGTTTTCGAATCTGGTTAGTCATTTGAATTTTGTGGTTGCTCAACACGATTATCATCTCATAGATCATTTCAAGTGATTTGAATTTATAATTATAAGTAATCGGCCAAGTATTTAGGGCATATTAAAAAAACATATATTTTGAGACCAACAACTTGATCAATGTGAACAACTGTTGTCATCTATGAATATAATGAATTTTGAATAATCTTTTTTCCTAGCTAACTGCTTAGCCTAGGAAATTAATGGTACGCTAAAATCGTACAAATTTTCTTATATAGCATATCGTAGATTGGAACAAAATTTTCAAAGTTAGATTTCAAGTAAACTGATTTTAAGAATATTTTTCTAAGAAAATCAGCATAAAGTCTTGTTAATAACAATATATTCTCTTCAAAATTTTAATGAAAGTTGTTTACACGATTTAAAAAATAGTTAAATGTTCAAAACGCACTCATTTGTAGATAAACTTCAAATTATTTATATTATAAAATAAATAAAATATACTCATATTTATCCAGAAAATTAATTCCAAGGTACCGTACCTATTGAACTGAATATAATATACTAGTTTTGATATGTATATTTTTAAATTGTACAAAGAAATCTACCCTTAAATAAATTTACTTTTGAAAGTTAAACATATAACACAATTCACTATTTAAAATAATATCAAAATAACGCTATTGAACCAAATTCTTGACATATAAAAAAAAATAAGCAAGTTTAAAAACATATGCTTTCAGTAAGTTATTAGTAAATTATTTATTCAAGAAAATATATTATTATATAAAATCATTTAATAGCTTGATACTTGTCAGATACCCATTTTAAATAAAATTGTTAGAATTGTCCTAAAATATTTCCAAAATTTAATAAATTGTTCATTTTATGACCCTTAAAAGAATTTATTTCCAAATAAACATTTATTTAGTTTAATTTGTAATGCACACTCCAAATATACTTTCTAAACAAAATCACTAAATCCATTATATAAATATTTCAGATGTTCTATGATCACTCATCATTAAACTAAGAAATTTTATTAAAAAACCCAGTAAACTGTGTTATTAGTGAGATCCAACATTTGCTACACATTCATTAAAAATATTGTTAGTTCTATTTTAGAAAAAGTCGGTTTTCAAAAAACACTCCCATTATTAAATTACGCTTAAGTATTAAGGGATAGAGTCAAAATAAAAATGTCCTAATGTATATAACTAATAAATATAGCATATGGCTTATAACATATGAATATATTATTACATTCAACTTTTCTCAACTTTTATGTTGGTGGGTGACCTGGTGGTCTAGGGGTAAGGTGTCGAACTTCTGTGCTGGAGTCCGGGGTTCAATCCTCGGTCCGGGCACAGATTTATCTGATCACCAAACCCTTCCTTCACCTCTGACAAGACGTGTATTAATCACAACTTGTGAATGTGGGGAGTGCCAGGCCTCCACCGTGGTTCGGATTCCACGCTAAACTGTAGGTCCTCCAATTCATCTCACAATAACCCTACCATTACACATTAGCGTAAGTGCGTATAACGCGAACGGATAGTAAGACGCGGTGCTAATAGTAATACTACTAATAATAATAATAATAATAATAATAATAATAATAATAATAATTTTATGTTGGTACATGAGTGTTCTTAAAAACTTTTGTAAAGGTTATAAATTTACAAATTATTAGACTCAATTACTACTCTGTGTTAACAATGGGAGACAACACCTTAACTGCACTATGTAGGTAAGCTTGAAACTTTAATTCTGTTACTAATACATTTATGTAGTAAATTTCTCCTTCCACTATTATTTATTTCTACTATTAATGATTTCTTCATCAGGTCTAGGTAAGTCTCTTTATGTCTTTTTTTTCCAGTGTATCTTTTATCTGTACATTACTTTTACTACCCAACACTTAGAATTTGCATTGGTTTTGTCACATACCTGAAGATGGCTGATTAAGCTGAAACATGTCGTCACGTCACCCACTTAGAAGCGTAGCAATGTTTTAAGGAGAGGAACCATACTTCAGAACGTTCTTTAATTAGTATTTCGTCTACAGTGTAACATCTTATTTCAACTATTTTATTTGGCTACACTTCTTTTGCAACATTATAGACTACTTATATACTCAATTCATTTTGACAGTAAAGTCTTGCTTGACAACAAATCTGTTATTACATGAATTTATTCGACTGTTTACACTAGTGTTAAACCCCCTTTAACGCAGACATTAAACTCTTATCATAATAAACTTATTGACCTATGATCTATATAATGTTAGATTTTAAAAATTCTTTTTTGAATTCGATTTTATTGTGTCCATTTGTAATTAATTTTAATATGTTTTGCATGTAATTTTCTCATCGTTTATCTCTAAGGTGTGTTTTACAATCTAAGTAACGGCCTAAATCTATTTACTGTCAATCACCTTTAATTTTTCCTTCAATTAAGTGTAATTGTATTAATCCTTGTCACAATATTTTATACAATTTTAGTAGAATTGTCATTCATGTGATTTGTTTATTTATTCTCTATCATTTATGACGAGTCCTTGACTATTTCATATTTTAATTGTTAACCTTTTAATATATTAGGACTATGTAAATCCTCCTCGTTGTATAACCATTTTGCTTTTTAACATTTTTGAGTATATTTTGTGGTATTCTTAGGTAAGGGGTTATATAAGTTAATCGGTTTTTCCTGACTTAAGGTTTTTATCCTTAATAAATATTGTTTGTTATCTTCTTCAATTCATATTTATTTACTGTATTCCAAAATAAATAAATAAATATATCTTTTTCTATTTCGTCTTATGATAAATTAACTCCTCTACTCACTTTTATTGTTTCATTAACTAGAGGTTTGACAATAATCCAACTGTTTTACAAGTAAGTTCCTTGCAAATCTCATCATATAAATATAGAGTTTGAAGAAGATCCATCAGACTTTCAGATATGTGGCCGGGGGCCGACCGATAGGCATAAATACTGTACATGGGGAAAGACAAATGGTAAAGCACACTTTTTTGTTTTGGGAACACATTAAACTTAAATCTTCATCATAATCTGGAGATAGAAAATTTTTCACGATTGCAATTCTTTATATTTGTATGATAAAGTAAAATAGTACATTTATATCCAAAGATAAATCTTAACCCTAAATTAAATAAATTACTATGTCACAGTTCTGAAAATGATTTGCTTAGGATTATTTTTTATGGACGAAGCATGGTATACTATTTAAAGAACAACTACTAATTATTATTATTACTATTATTGCATGTCTGATAGCTTATATCCATGGTTAGTTGGTCAAAGGGTGTGAGAACACGTCTAGTGGATGCTGGTAAAATTCCACCTAGGTCTGACAAAGATCCAATCAATAACTATCTGGAGATGATTACTTTGTGTACAATATTAAGAATACCATTTTAGGTTAAGTTAGTTTGTAAATCGTGTATTATTCATGATGGTGGTCAGGTGTTTTAAGACATTAGGCTTGTCATATACTATATTACTAGCTAAGGGATGTTTGAAGTTCGAGTATTGTCATGGTTCATTGTGAAACTCCCCCCCCCCCNCCCCCCCCCTAACCAGTCCATATTCACTCTTGTTTTTGCTCATGCTGCAGCTTTACTTGTTTAAACTACCTTACCCGTAACACGGCTTGGTGATAGATGTTATAGTAAAAAATTGGCTACGTATATTTTAATTTTATACCTATAGCAATATTAACTGCTCTTGAATATTATTGTCGTGGGCAATCTATAATTAGTAACATTTCTCTTCGGTTGAAGATATGTGTACAATAGTAATGTCACATACTCATTGACGATTCAAGAACTATTTGGATGACTATGTGTAGAAAATTAAACTAAACATTTATACTAAGCAATAATTTTATTTTTTAACCAACACATCACTATAAAAAAAAGCAAAATTATTCGACATTAGTTCGTATTCTTTTGCAACAATCCTTAATTTGATAAAACTATTAAAAAAATATGAGAAGATGACAATTAAAATAAACGTTACTAGTATTAATGCTAGAAGAAGATGCGGTTTGACAATGTTCGATAAAATCAACACTTTATTGGATCAACTGTAGATGATTCCGAAAATTAGTCAGTCCTCAGTGAATCTTATATTAAAATCCTGGGGAAATGCATAATTTTTTTTCAGGAATACGTTTATATGCCAGGGCATTTATTATACTCCTGTGTATGTAATCAATAAATCAGTTTATTTTTAATATTACGTACATAAATAAATAATAGTTTATTTTATTGGGAAGAAAAATAAAAAGGCATTCATTAAGGATAGTTATAAAAAGTTTTAGTATTTTATATTAAAACAATATCATTTAATTAAGATCTGAAATAGTTTCACTATAGTAACGTGTTAAACGCAGCTTATCCATTCAAAAAACGCACTAGGAGCTCCGAAATGAACATTACAAACTCGTACCATTTCCTAAATCTCACAGAGTGCATTATTCCATTGTTCTTATAGAAATCGCGATGCAAGCCACCATCATCTATTTGTCACCCCTCTACCCTTCCTCCTAATGTGCAATGTAAAGTACACACACACACACACACATGTATACCAAACACACAACGGAATAAACGCCACCATACACACACATGTACACACCACCGGTCAGACCAGCACGGAACAGACCAATAATTACAACAAAGTTCAGGATCACCCGCTCTCGATGACGCATGACCACGGAGGGAGAGAGGTTGCAGGGGGTAGAAAGGATAGTAAGGGGTGTGCAGGGATCTGCGGTTTCGCTGCACAATACCAAAGCTAATATTTACCCACCCACTTTTCCAGAGAGATAGCGGGCCCGAAAGGGTTGGGAAAGGACGGAGGAACTTTTTTCCATTCCGTCAGAGTTTGGAATGAGTTCAGCGGAGGGCCTTTTTTTTTCGTGACTCATACTCTCTCTCTTTTGTTGGTCACTTCGACGTCAAGCATTCTCCGGAACCTTTCCGGACAGTTGGACACGTCACGATGATGATAATGATGATAACAGTTTGGTCATTGATCCGGAAACCACTGTTTTCGTCCACACCGAAACTAATTGCACATCCGGTGTGTTTCCAGTTTAGTATGTGCTCTTATGTATGTTTGTGTACTCTTATGTATGTTTGTATATACTGTATGTATATAGATAGGTAGTCAAGTTGGTAAGCCAGTTCACGCAAGCTTGTCTCTACGTATCATGTAGGCCTAGGACAGATTATTAAAATTAATATTCATTAGGTTGATTCTGTTTTTGTGATTGGTTCTTAAGTAATACAGAGAATCCAGGTTTTTCAATGAATTGGATGATATTCAAAATTACAAATCATAAATAACACTCATATAAAGTTTTTGATGTGATATTAATAGCTACTATTATAATTACATTTACATGTACTGCAGTAGCGTCTCGTGACCAAAATTCTTAAGCAAGTTTGGAAGGGGTACCCTCAAGCATAAAATGAGTGGTTCCAAATATTTTTTAAAAGTTTTTAGGCTCCAAGAAGCTATTTGGAGGTATTTTTTAAATGGTAGATGTGGCTTTGGGCGTACTTCTGTTTTGTGATTTACATTATTGTGTTATTACTTATTATATAAATATTATACTTAAAAACTTTCGTTTGTTAGCGTTCCCTGATACACACATCAAAACAAAAGCACCTGCTACAATTAACTCCACAAAACTATATAGCCCGGTTCACAAGACACTAACCCATGTATAAAAAGTTGTGCAAGAAATTGTACACTATTGAATCACATGTATTGCATACACATTTTAGCCAGTGACTATTCACACGGCATTTGTGATCGTATAAAATATTTAATTACAAAAACATGGTGTTTTTGCACTTTTTATCGAAAAATAACGATTGAATGATTTGTAAAATATTGGTATTTAATCTAAATAATTTCTTAATAACTTCTAAATATCCTGATTTTTTTTTCATTCTTTTAATAATATATTCTTAAAACAGTTGAAAACCTTTTTATTTGGGGTTTAACCTCTTTCAATTATAATTATTTGTTTGTTTTCAAGCATTTAGGTGTTTTTTTTACAATCACTTTTTTTTAAGTAACTGTCTGGCAGATGAAGTATTATTGATTACAACTCAAAAGTTGTACAACAAAAATGGGTGATATAGGACGAGTTCTATTTCCTGAAATTGTTTACAATAAGTTGTGCAAAGCAGATCTTGTACAAGTTTTGGTGTTCACATGACGCCATCTTCAGACTGCAACTTCTTGTACAACTTTATGTACAATAAGTTGTGTCCTGTGCGTACCTGTCAGTACCTTGACCATATTAGTTTCCCCTTTCATGTCACGCTATGTTTTGAAAGGGGAAGAGAGAGGTAGTGACTTTGGTTCTAGTCGTCACCTTTCGGGCTGCTTGCATTTTTACCTGACATCTGCAGCTCTTCCACTTCTCTCCCCTCTGAAATCTATGACGTCACAAATGAGAACTACACTAGCTAGAGCAATGGGAATAAAGTCGGACAAATACCGACTTTCAATCACCATTAGATGGACTAGTGCACGTCTTGCATGCATGTTACGGTCACTGCCATATATGGGTTTTTCTTTCAACCCCACTGATGCTTGAATTACATTTAATTGACTACCAGGAGAATATTTTTGGAAACATTTAATAAAATAGTTACATATCTTCAATCAAAGGCAAAAAGTACTTGCCCTGCTTGCCCTTACGCGACGCCACTGATGTACTGATAATGACTTCTAGTTTTCCTTTGCTAAGAAAAGGCAAAATACTATTATAAATAAATAATGCCATTCTATGCATGCAATATCATTTTGAACTTTAGATACTATCAACAATAAAAGTATAGTGCAGGAACGGATGTATGTTTAGTTCCGTATCTTTTCTTTAAGCACCACGTTGTACTATATGTTCCCACTTTACGCATGTGTACTAAATTCCCCATTGATTTATGGATGTGAAAGATTTTCTATTCTCCCTCTATGAATGGAAGGAGAATAGAAATTAATTTTGGAAAAATAACCCTCAGTACACTCGAGCAGGTTTCTAACCCTAATATTTCCATCATCGGCAGCGTAGTCTTACGCAAAAGGGGTTTCCAACTTAAAAGAACATCAGGGCCACAATTGAACCCACGAGTCTAGTGGTGGGTTGCATCATAATCGGCTAGTTTTTGTCATGATATTAAAAAACGAGAACAAGTATTTAACCGTGTATCAAGTAAGACATGTGAATTTAAAAATGTTTGGTTAAATATTTAATGAGTTTTCCAAATTAAAAATAATATCATTAATACATATATATAATATAGCAGATGTAAGAAATAAATAAACATAGGTATACATAAAACCTTCAATGTGAAAACTGAGGTTGAGCTGCTACAATCACTGGAGCAGGAATAACGACTTGGAGCACGGTTTTTGCCAGTCTCAGGAGTCAAAGCAGAGAAGAATTGGTGAGGTTACTTATGTTGTTGTTTTTGATGAACTTCATCGTGGAGAGCACACTTTCACTTAATTATGTATGTGCTAGCAAATATTGATGTCATTTTCCGTCAAAAACTTCGTAGGTTAGGAAATCGATCATCCGAGAGCAGTTTATAGATATCTGATCAATTTTTTTGTTAGGTCTGCAGAAATAATACAGCTTGCAAATACCACAATTTAATTTGCAGGTCAGTTAGTTGTTCTTTGGGGACAGTGAAAAGAGGATATTATAATATTTAAGGGAGAACACCCATACATTCTATTTTGTTTCAAATCCGCTACCCTACGTGCTTGTAGAGAACTTCAATTCCATTTCCCCCTCTGATAATTCAGTTGTGTACAGCTAGACATTTCGTCGCCTGTAGGGTTGACTGACTGGCAGGTATACATTCTTTACAAAAATAGATTCCGAGACAAAGAACGTAGAGGGTCAGTTTCTTCTTTTTTTTCTCGGCTAATGTTTGGAAGGCCGGGTTTGGGTTCTATTTCAAAATTATACATAGCTACATAGTAGTTTTCATTCAACATTCTTTCAGTGGGTACATTATAGTATATTATTAATTAGCAATAATAGTATATTAGATTTGTATTTCTAATTAAGGTGTATGCTTAAAACCTTTATATTCTGCATTAATTAATACCATAACTAATTTTAATTGAAAGCTAATTTTTAAAATAAAGGTCCAATAAATTTAAATGTGGGTAAATCTTTTAAATTGTTTTAATAATAATTCATAATAGACCAAATTAAAACTACTTTGGATAAAAACAATTTATTTTTACTTTAACGTTATATACAAGGATTTTACTTATAATAATTTAAAATTAGGAAGGATTGTTTATTGGAAATGCTTCAACATTCTTCTGACGAGGATGTAAAAAAAAAAGAAATGTGATAACTATAAAGGTGAAAACCACCCCCCAATGCGCTTGGCCAGGTATACTCTAATTCTTGTAGGACGAACAGGTTTAGAAAATACAAATAAATACATAACAAAAAATGGTGGTCAAAGTTGATGGCATTTTACTTAATTATCATTTTAAAGGTAGGCCTATTTATAATATATATATCAATAATAATTAATACTTAGCACCGCGTCTTACTACCCGTTTGGGTTATACGCTTTAAGTACTAATTACTCTAATGGATTAGGAATTGGGAAGGTTGATTTAGAGGAAGTGAACCCGCATTTGCGTGTAGGAAGAGTGGAAAACCATCTGGGAAAAACCACCCTCAGTTCACCCGACCTAGGTTCGAACCTCGATCTCCCCATCCTCAGCAGCCGGGCTCAACACGACAAGCGCGTTAGCCAACTACGCCACAGAGGTATAATATATATCGAAAGTTAAAGGTATAATTCACATTACTTGAGCTATGACTAAATCAATGTAGTTTTACTAACGTTTGTGACAGTCATTTACTCTTCTTACGATCAAAATTATAGTATACTCAACCTAAAGACAATAAAAATATAAATTATATTAAGTAATATTTTACAATACTTTACAAAACAATTGTGAAAAAGGAAGTGGCACACCCATTAGAGGGAAAACTGGGAATTGTCTCCCCCAAGCCTCAATATTAGTTTAATAAATACATTAATTATGTTATTGTTAAAGTAAAGAGTATTAAAGATGTGTCGAGGGCATATGATACCTTTTAAAACCAGGTTTAAAATTTATATTCCAAAAGAGATAAATGCTCTACACATTAAAATAACCCCTGAATTTCCTATTGAAAGAAAGAAAATTCATACTAGATTCTATATATTGTATGCAAGGCCAAAGCCAGATAAATATAGAATTAAAGCTACCTTATTTACTGTTTAAAAATATCAAAAATATATACAAGGAACGATCTATATCTACTAGTATTGTGATTGTCAAAAAAATCTAGCTCGAAATTTCGATAAATGTCAACGTTTCATGACCCCCCGAAACCACGGTTTCCGTAATGCCGTTTCTCTGTCTGTCTGTCTGTCCGTCACTTTTCCCTTAGTACTCCTTTTATATACTCAAACCATATTTTAACTTATTACATAACCCTAAAAAACTAATTGAATTTAATTTTTACCCTCTTTAATCTTTTTAGTTTTTCCTAAACTATTCTCCCGGGCTAGTAATATATAAAATACAAAAGTGAGTTTAGGTGTGTGTTCAGAAAAATCCAGGCCCCTTCGAGATAGGATGAAAAATTGAAATTTTGAAGATCTTTAGAAGGACCACCTCATCTAACAAGGAAAATTTACGAAATGAGGAATTTCAAAATTGGGCACCAGGACTTGGGAGAGGGAGTCAAAATAAGAAAGACTTTTAACTTCGGTAGTTAATTGAAATTTGGGGAAAAGGTAGGGGGACTACTCCAGAGAATAAGATAAGTGTTAAAATTTCAAATTTATTAGTGAAAGCTGAGCGTGAAATTTAAATTATGATTACCATATTTAGCTTGGTATTGTGCAAGGAGGAATTATATAAAAAAATGCTAGCAGCCGGATGTTGAACGTCCTAATTTGAATAGTGTGATATAGTACTAAGAATGGATCAGTCTGCTAGTAAATTATACATGTGAGATGATTTCACCCTAAACCATTATTTGAAATACGTCTCTTCTCTAGCCCCTTCCCCAGTAAACACAATATATTATTTAGTCACAAAAGAATGTCTAGCTAAGAATGTCTAGCTATCTGGACAGTTATTATGTTTTGGTCATTTAAATAAATTGAACGTTGAACAATTACGTTCATGTAGTGGCAAAATATGCACCGGGGGGG
>CABFVZ010001133.1:206256-218085 GCA_902151445.1 Timema monikensis | reverse complement strand
AACATCCCAACGTGAGCCTGGCCATTAAGGACCAGTCTCTAGGGCGCGAGAGGCGCGCTACACCGCAAGTGTATAAGTACCTTGCTTTCCTAATAAGGGAGAGTCTACTCTCAGCCTATCCTATATAACTAGTCATACAATGATATCATAACCGCGTCTCAGAATAGACACGTTATATTCCTCATCTCTATCTCTAATGATTAATTATACTAACTATCCTGCGAGGACATAGACTAAACCTAACAGTTGAGTTTTAAACTTTGAGTTTACTCGAGAGATCAAGCCCTTGAATTAGGTTGGCCCTGCGACTTCCTTCTGTCCAAGGGACCCATTTCCCTTGACCGCGGGTCCGATGTAGATTATGTAGATTACGTAGACCAGATGTAAACACGTGGCCTGTTAGCGTGGTGGAGGTTTCCCAATCGTCTCCTGACGTGTTCTGCCATTCTTCAAGCAAGCAGGCGAATATATAGTTGGCAGAGCCCACGTGGTGAATTGGTGCGTAGGAAGGGAAGGGGGATCTTCCCGGAGCTTCTAGGAGGCTAAGGGGGATCTTCCCGAAGCTTCTAGACGGTCGAGGCACGCTGGTCGTAGTCCGCCATGAAGCAGTCAGTCGGTTTGAAATCGTGGTCGAAAGCGGAGCTCTCCTCGCTTTCTTTCTGTGTTGTGTTAATACCTGGGGCACCGAACTCTGAGGTTGACTCGGCGCAATAGGTATGTAAACAGAGACATATATTATGGGCGAGGCATTTAACATTAGTTTGTTATTGTTACTTTTGATAATATGCAGGCACTAACAGAATATACGTTCTTTTTCATTCGCTACTTTTGAACGGGGCTAAAGCAGTTTAGCCCGTTACAAATAAAATACTTTGCTTTAATAATATTTGTTTAAAATAAATTAATAAAAATGCACAACATTTGTCAAAACTAAAACCGTATGTAACATAAAACATATTTGTAGTTGTCAACACAAAATTTTAATTTCAAATACATAAAAATGCACACAAGTTTGCAAAACAATAAATTAAAAACAGGAATTAGTCATAAATGTTAATAATAAGTCAATTTACTATTTAAAAAAAAATCCCGTAGCCTATGGAAACAGCCGTTATTTAAAAAAAGGTTCTTCGCTAATTTAACACCCTTTAACATTAGCTCTAATAGGTGACCTTGTGGTCTAGGGGTAAGGTGTCAGACTTTTATGCTGGCGGCCGGGGTTTGATCCTCGGTCCCGGCAAAGATTAATTTGATTACCAAACCCTTCCTTCACCTCTGACAAGACATCTTGTGAATGTGGGGAATGCCAGGCCTCCACCGTGGTTCGGATTCCACGTTAAACTGTAGGTCCTTCATTTCATCTCACAATCACCCTACCCATTACACATTAGCGTAAGAGCGTATAACCCGAACAGGTAGTAAGACGCGGTGCTAATAATAATAATAATAATAATAATAATAATAATAATAACGTTAGCTCTAATCTTTAGTTTACCTTTTTAAATCACCATAAATATTTTTATTTAACTAATGAGTTTATAGGAATACAATATTTAAGAATCTCTTAGAAATAAGCAAACATACTATATCTATATACATTATTTATTTGACATCTTTTCTAATCAAAAGAGGAGTGGTGATTTTACGCTCAAAGATTCTCAATGTGTTGATTCGTGTAATTTTTTTTAATTAGAAGAACAATATGCAGATTAAAAAAATGCATACAAGTTAGCACAAATAGCTATTTGGCACTTTAGTAAGTTTTTCCCTGGCTCCTATTATGAGCACAACACCCTAGATAAGGTCCTGCTCGACGTTCTTCGACTTTAGTTTTTAGCTCATTGCCTTACTAACCGTTCGGGCTATACAAATCTACTCCCGTTAATAGGGGAGGAGTGATGAAGGTAAAATGTAGGTGAAATATACCTGTACTTGCAAATAGAAATAAAAGAATAACATTTAGAAAAAATATCTCGAAAATGACCGGCTGCGAATTGAGCCCCGATCTCCCCGTTGCCAGTAGGAAAGACTAAATGAGACTTGCATTTAGTTTACGTGCTCACTAGTGCAGCCATAAATGATTTTAGTTGAGATTTTTATTCCTATTCTCGAACAATATTTTGTTTTGTGTTTGTGGCGCTATCTTTATACTTTAGCATTCAATCATATAATAATGTTAGCAGTTTGTTCGACTTCACTTGTCTTGGAGTAAAGTGCTCGCCTCAAGACCCGGTGTTCGTGGTTTAAAACCCCGCTGGGGTCAAAGGATTTCTTTCGAGTGATAACAATTCAAAGAATAACTTATTTTGGAGGGAAAGTACAGCCATCGGTCCCATGTCGGTTGTGGTATGTAAAATAACCCTGTAAGCTTTGTGAAAATACCTTTCCCGGCAAAATTGTTAGGCCCTTTCGATCTCACTCATGTTAATTCTCGTGTGCTTATATAATCATTTGGTTCAGAAAGCGCACGTTAAATACAACAAATAAATAAAACTAGTAGTTGGACCCGTTCCTTACCCACGCAATAAAAATTCAAATAATCAAATTAATAAGTTTAACACCAAACCAATAATTATTTTAATTAAACAGACCCTGATACTATCCATCTGTGTTGTACACATTTTAATTATAATAACGGAATAGAGCTAAGGAAATTATTTATTAAAGTAAACGTATCCACATTTGCGTGAAGGAAGTGTGGATAAACACTTAGGGAAGAACAGCCTTCGGTCCACGTGGCTGAGATTTGAACCCAGAACTTCCAGCTACGAGCAAACCAAACATGATCCTGAAACTTACCTCGCGCACCCAACGATTCAGATATATTGAATAATTGTTCGATAAAATATATCTTTAAAATATTTATTAATGTTTTGATTTATGAAAATATTTTCTTACGAGCTTAATAGTTCTAGTTCCTACGTTTCATGAAATAAACTATTATTATTTCTATTGAATAGTTATTAATGAGAAAATATGTGTTTATTATTACTATTATTATACTAATAGGAGTGAAGATGTATATATTGTTAGCTAGTCTAAATACCTGTTTAATACTCAATATTGATACAATTTAAATTCTAACACTTACCGAGGAATAGCTATTTCATTTATTTGTTTGGTGTTTTGCAATTTAGAGGGTGGTGGATTTTTGTTCCCCATGGTCACCGTTTTAATTATATTATTATTATTATTATTATTATTATCAGCCCCACCTATTACTACCCGTTCGGGTTATACACACTTACTCTAATGTGCAATGGTAGGGTGATTGTGAGATAAAATTGAGGACCTACAGCTTAACGGGGGATCCGAACCATTGTGGAGGCTTGGTATTCCACACATTCACAAGTTGTGATTAATACACGTCTTGTCAAAGGTGAAGGAAGGGTTTTGAAATAAGAAAAATCTGTGCCGGGACCGAGGATTGAACCCCGGACCCCTAGCACAGAAGTCTCAAAATAGTTTTCTTAGTGAAACTTGGTAAATTTGTTTGAAACTATAACAAATATATCAACACAAAATAAAAAAACTATTCACACATGGACTAAATATATAAAATAATACTACTTAAAATATATTGCATTTATGGAGTAAAAAAACAAACAAAAACGTTAAAACTATTCTCACTGAGGAATGTCTATTTGAAAACCAGTTTGAGACGTCAGTTGCAACAAACCCTCATGGAACGGAGAGGGGAGCTAGCGGGTCGTTGAGCGATGGAGGAAATGGCTTCAAGAGACATACACAGCAACCGGCCGTTGGACTCAAATTTAAAAACAACGATAATCTCTTTTAAAAAATACAAAACTTGATGTGCTGGTTCAGAAAACTGTTCATGCGAAAAGGTATACAATTATGGAGGAGGTCAAATAATAATTGTTTACATATTTTCTTACGTTTATTTTTAATTAATAAATATAGTTTTTTTTAAATATGACCCTTGTTCAAATTATTAATTAAAATACATATTCTAATATATTTTAAAAAAATCTAAAATATTCAGGAAACAGCCAAAGAGACAATCTTTTTGAAAACAGAGAAATCAAATTTTTGAAAAGGTATTGTGGGCGTAATCATGAAAGAAAAATCATAAAAATTATTTTAAAAAGTTGAAGTTCAACAATTTATATATTTTTAATGGTTGGATTTACAGAAACAAAATAACTTTTGTTGTAACAAACAACCTTTATTTTAATAGGGAAAAAAAATTACAAATCTATTAAATAATAACAACCATCAGATTTAAGGAGGTTAGTAGTACAAGTATTTTAGATATTTGGTGGGAGTTCCCCCTTTATATAATATAATACTTTTCATTATTTTTAATCATTTTAATATTATATTTAACTCATCTATGGTTTCTTGTATATTTACACCAAATTCTTAGTAATAAATTATTTCCTCTTATTTAAAATCTTATCCCAGTTGTCGATATATTATAAAATGGGTGCAATCATTGTTTTACGAAGACTATTTAAAAATTATTATTTTATCATGAAACCCATTCATATTTCCCATTAAATCTGACACCAACTCGTTTCTCCCCCTGGATATTTAGGTTGAGTTTGTTGAGATGTGTTATATGTCTGTGAGAAAATCAAATTGTTTCACGGAATACATCCTTTGAAACTTTACTTAAAATTGTGTAGTATTTGATTAAACAAACTGATTGAGGAATGCAGGGATTTCTTTTCTTATTCAAAAGAATTGTTTGAGACATTTTTACAGCATTCAGCCACCTCACTTCCGATACAAAGGCGCTCTGTTTCCACCTCTAATCGTGTTGATATCCTGAATTACAATAAACAAACAAGTTTGAAAACTTAATTTTATTTCAATGACTTCCCACACAAAGCTCCTTGTTCAATAATTAAAAATAATAATGGCCAAACAATTTACGACATTTTGCTAAAGAAAGCAAATCCACCCAGATTTTTCCCCTCCCATCTGTCACAATTAATGAACATTTATAAGACCTCCAATAATATTTTATCCTCCCTAAAGATTTGAGAATATAACAAACACACAAAGAAAGAAATACAATGATTACAGAGTTTTATTAATGAGACATATTTACATAGTTCAGTATGTGACATTAAGAATATTTCCTTTGGATTCCGTTGTCTTCTGTCATAAATATAATGCGATTATAGAGTGTAGTATCACAAGAAGTAGATAAATAAATACATAATAAACTGAAAATAAAACGTCCAGTACAATGAGCCTTGTGAGTACAGGCAAACGAGCCAATAGGGGTTAACAAAAGCAAATTATTGTTTGGGATCAATATCCAGGATCCTAAAATCTCCCGAGAAGACAATCCCTACAACTCTCCAACTGCAACAACTTGTACAGTGGCGGGTCAATAATTATAAACATTTAATGAAATCCCTTGAAATGACCTCAAGAAAGAGCTCGCTCGATTTAAAGTCTGTACCCCAAAGAACATGACCACTAACCCATAAGCTTGTTCTCACTCAGGTTCTTAAGAAGCCTGGATACTTTGGCATCTAGTAATTAACCTCTTTATCTATGGCAACTAAACGCTCTATATATGGCAACTAATAGTGAGTTAACATCTTAGTCACAAATAGGAGGCGCTAGCCTAGTATCTCTTGTACGGGGATAATTAGCCCCAGTCAGTGCAAAATAGCTACAGCCAACAGCTATAGTGGGCTACACTCACGAACAAAACTTGTTTACAATGTATACCCAACTAGTCCAGGTAAAACAAATGTACGACATAAGGACGCCGTCCACACGGCTTCAAATAAACTTGCAATAACGATATAAAGGCTTCCCGAGGAAAGACCCAATAATAAATAGTAAAATACAGGATCCCATAATAATAACACAATACAAGATACTTAACCAGGACCAAGATAACTAATTAGGTCATCAAAACACATCTAGCGCTCCCCACTAGTGACTCAAGACGTTCCATTCCTAGCAATACAAACAACATTGCTAAGCCACCAATCTAACGTTAATTATCCACACAGCCATTAGTGATGGATAAACCGCTTAACACAATAAACAACACAAGTAGTAAATATCGACAAGAAACTATATCTGCTCTTTGAACTATCATGGCCTAGCTGACTCTTGTGACAACTCTTGTAATATCAGACTAATTAGTTCGATACTTATATACATCAATTCACCAGGAGATTGACTTAGAAAGAAACGAGCTATTCATGACACCCAAATAAGTTGAGCCGATGCTTAGTAACCTTCACATTACTCGTCACTATACTTTTAGAATTACATAGTAAAATATACACAACTCTGCGAGTAGCAGTACAAATCGTACGTATGACGGGAATTAGCCAGTCCGGCTATCAAACAGTCCGTGCGAGACCCAACTCAAACGTAGGACAGCGCAGCGTTATTGTATCCCCAGTGGTAGAGCAGGTGGCACACTTCTAGTGCACCAGCGATAGACTATGGTGGGGTTGGTGACCAAGGTGTGGCGGAATACTACCTACGGGTTGCCCCTGTGTTGACTCCACCAGACTCCATTCCGGCCTGGGACTACTCAGATTAACTGCTACAGTAGAGAAGGTACAGTTAGAGACCCGATCAGTCGTAAATTAATACAAGTTGTGTTTATTATTCTGCTCAAGTGGTATATTAAATCAACTTCCAGACTGAGAAGGAAATAGGAAGGGAAGAACAGGTGTCAACCAATCACGTCTTACAGAAACAGCGCAGTACAGAGAGCGGTTTTCAAGGTGGGTAAGCGCATGCGCAGTGAGAGCAAAGAGACAATTAGAAACGAATGAAGCTCCAACATTACAATTTCTCGATATGTTCGATTACTGCATTTGAATGAAATTAAGCTTATAGGCGATGACCTCGAAGTACACTGACATAGACCTTTAGCTCAAAGGGAGACCATTCTGTAGGGTAGTTCATGAAACAGACAATCTCTTGAGAGGTGAAAAAGTCACATGATTATTTGAGCTAATATCCTTTAGCTCGGCACAATATTAACCGTATTTTTCATCGCATTGTAGCTGTCCTTTCCTTTTGATGTTCCATGAAGAGCGCTTGTATCAAATAATTCATCTTTGGTGGAAAAATCTTCTTGAATAAAAAGTATAAATATCAACAGTTGTTTGATAAATACTTTTTTCAAGACAAAGTGAGAAATAGTTATTTTTTTCAACTAAGCCAAAAAATTATTTTTCTACTTGTGCTTTCATATCAATAACACTGATTTGTAAAGTTTGGTTGGAAAATTCATTATTTCCAATTGCTCGGTTATGGTGATGTCCCCAAAATCCTTTGTCGTTTCAACAACATATATTTTTATTATTATTATTATTATTATTATTATTATTATTATTATTATAACCCGTTCGGGTTATACGCCTTAAGTACTAATTACACTTATGGATTGGGAATTGGGAAGGTTGAATTAGAGGAAGTGAACTCGCATTTGCATGGAGGGAGAGTGGAAAACCATTTAGGAAAAACCACCCCAGGTCACCCGACCGAGATTCGAACCTCGATCTCCCCGTCCTCAGTGGTTGAGCTCAACACGACTAGCGCGTTAGCCAACTTCGCCACCGATACTTCAATCAATAAAGGGTTTATTTTCTCTGGCAGGTTCAAGAGAAATGTTTAATAGTTAATATAGTAGATATATAGGTTTATTAAATGTGTCCATTCTTTATACCCCCTCCCCCTCCTCTATATATTACATTGAGTTATAGTAATTTATAATTAAATACACAAGTTAAAAATTACATTTTATATGAAATTAAATTTATTTATAATAAGCTTTAGGTATGTGTCTTTACTTATCATGACTAAATCTTGGTATTAATCAGAAGACGTTTTACAAATATTAATACATTCTAGATATGAAGAGCATTGGCTAAACCCTTAAGGGACCAGAAGAGTGTACATAAATATAGCGATACCTCTAAATGAATACTATTACTGTATATTATTTAAATATGTATGGGAATAGAAACCGTGAGCTTTGGTTTGGGTCACCAATGCTCTTACCACCTATATATTATTATTATTACTGCGTCTTACTACCAGTTCAGTTTATGCCCACTTACGTTAATGTGTAATGTTAGGGTGATTGTAAGATTAAATGGGGGACCTACAGTTTAACGTGGGATCCAAACCACGGTGGAGGCCTGGCATTCCACACATTCACAAGTTGTGATTAATACACGTCTTGTCAGAGATGAGCCTAACTATAAAGGGTTCTTCCCGTGTATAGGGTTATTATTCACACATACTTTAAGGCAAATTCTGTGATGGACGTACAGAAATCGTCAGCTACATATGAGTGATCAATTAAAATCACGCTATATCAGATAAAGTAGCCACAATCGACTCGTGAGGGCTTTATGCTGTCAATAGTACAATTACAACTGTACGAAGGATGCAAAATCGAAAATTGAAAAATTAAGTATGACCTTGGGCACGATATGACTCCAGGATGGTTCAATGGTAAATGCATTGTTGAACTAAGTCAAGGTTTCTGGTATTGATTCCCATCGCTAGGTGTCATTTTTTAATCAAAATAATAAGATATTTATATATAATTCCAATTGTTTCTTGACAACTATAGTAGTCAATCTATTTAATCAATCATGAATACTGGTAAACAAGACAATAATACAAACTATGTGTAACTAACTCAATCCTTTTTAGAATCAAGGAACATAAAATGTAAATATTACTAAACAATTTGAAATTCAGTTTATCCTAGAAAATAAAACTGTATGATTAGTAATAGTAATGTATGTAACATTGGTACAAATACTCTACAATCCAAATTTAAAAAAAAAGAAAGAGCTCTATCTGACTTACAGAAACATTACTAGATCTAGTTTAGTTACCAAATACGTCAAGTCATGTTATATGCTAATGGTATCCCATTTTGATAGAGAGTATAAATATTTATTAAAAAATACACTAGTAAACAGTACAATTTTATCAATGTTGACCTCAAACAACTGGTATTTTTTGAATGTTGTTTCTATCAAATTGTCACTAAATTTAAAGTGTATACACTTTATATAAATAGTAGCTAAAGAACACACTTTCTTGTCTATTCAGTTGCAAATCAAACGAGGACACCTTTTTACCCTTCGAAATGCGGTCGTTCTGAACCTGTAATCAGTGACCCCTTTTCACCACTTTGCTACGAGCTGAAAGAGGGGATTTGAATAAAAAGGTAAGAGGGCGAATATAAAAAAGGGTCGAAAAAATGTATTTCCCATCACGATTCGAAAAAAAAAGGTGACACTTGTACTCCCTCCGCTACCATTTCTAAGATTATTCTTTTTTTTATATTTATAAATATGAAAAAAAGATTTAAGGGTAAGGGGACGAAAGGAAAGATGAATTTGAAGGAGTTTCTCGTGCAGAAATATTCCGCTCCAAGTACCACGAACGTAAATAGGGGCATGCTTCAACGATCACTGTATAAGTGATGATTGGAGATTACACACATGATTTGGGGTCGTATGTTATGTTTAGTAGGTCTACTGGAGTTGTGATATTTCACCAATATCAAAAAATTGCAATTATTCGAACAAATATGATTCTCAAAATTGAGCATTATTTTTTTTTTAATTACAACTTAAAACTAAAATTATTTATCTAATGATTGGTCAAATAATTTTACTAAATCATACCTTCGTCGGTGGTCATAAATTTCAAACTTTATACTCACTTAATTTGCTTTTTTCTATCGAAAATAAACTTGGCGTTTGAATTCAGGGGTTGTAATGAAAATAACTAATAATAAATTGTTTCCTGCTCTCCCTTATTTTATATGTGGCTACATATACGATTAGCAATATCTTTCTTTTACCTATTATATGAGTAATTAAACGAAGATACCATGGATTAGTAGTAAGACGTGGTTAAAAAACATGTTTAAAACCACATAAAAATGATAATTATCAAATCTGTCAGGCAAATAAAAATATGTTGGGAGGATATTGATTGAACCAAATTAACATTTAATTTAAAATTAAGTCATTTTGTTCAGAGAAAAACAATATTAAAAAGTGTTTTATATCGGTATTTGAATGGACTAAGGGTGTTAGAGTGTAGTTTAATTTACTAAAGTCAATTTATTACATTTTAATGATTAATAATGAGCTTTAATAAATTATTTATTTATGTATTCTTGTAAAACATAGATATAATCGTTAAAAAATATTTTTTTCATGACACATATGACTCCCCATTTTCTTCAACATAAATGAAATATTTTCAAAATATATTATTTAAATACATGTTGAACTTATCTAATCTTGTTTGCAATATGATACAACTATTGATTTAAGAACTCAAAATTTAGGCCATGTTCGCTATATTTTACAGGTATAAAATAAATTGATGATGTTTATAGCCTAGTATCCTACCTTAACCTTTTTTACGTGGAAGCCAAAGAGGTCTCAATGTATACTTGGCTCCATTCCTCTCTCTTTCTCTGTCACACAATCTGTATGTACTCGCTATATACTTGGCTCCATCCCTCTCTATTTCTATTACACACAACCTTAAAGTACTCGCTGTATACTTTGCTCGATCCCTTTCTATTTCCCTTACACACAATCCTGCAAGTACTCACTGTTTACTTTACTCCATCCCTCTCTATTTATCTTACACACAACCTGCAAGTACTCACTGTTTACTTGACTCAATCACTCTCTATTTCTCTTACACACATCCTGCAAGTACTCACTGTTTACTTTACTCCATCCCTCTCTATTTATCTTACACACAACCTGCAAGTACTCACTGTATACTTGACTCCATCCCTCTCTATTTCTCTTGCACACAACCTGCAAGTATTATCTTGACTCTTCACGATCCGAGATAGAATATACTTAAAAAAAAACCATAGGATAATTCCTTCAGGACCTCGCAGCTCATCCAATCTTGGAGATTAAAGTGGTGTGGAAGGGAAGGTTAGTTAATGACAGGGTTTTGGCAGTTTTTATAGCAAAATGTTTTATTTGGGCACAAATAAATAGCATATTGCTTTAGTTACTATTAAGTGTTCTGTCTTACAACAGGTTTATTCCTTTTGTGAGTGAGCTTACACCTTAAATTCACCCTGTCCTCTGCCTCCTCCTTCAGCTCCTATAATTTTATCTTTTCCTCCAAGTCATCTGGTATTTTAATACACCTATTTTCTCTGCTCCTCTTATCCTCAAACTTTCCTTCTATGACATCGTGCTTCAGTAGAAAAATAAATTTGAATTTTCTTCACAATATGGTGATATTGATAGTTCTTGAATGTTTGTCATGAGTATAGCGGCATTAGAAGAATACATTTTTAAATTAAAAGAAAATTTATCATAAAATTTCAAGATACTCTTGACAGATATTCAAGAACTGTTAATATGTCAACAAAGTTAAACTTTATGTTTCTAATGGATAATTATTTACTTACTTTGGTTGTAAAATTGTTTTTATATAAAAACTCAAAAATACTGTTCTTTACACCCAGCCTTAATAAGTTTTGAATAAACGCGTGGAAAATATTTTGAATGATTTTGGTAGAAATAAACTTTTAGAAAATATAAACTTTTATTTTGTCTTCATGTATAATAATCATTATCATATTATTAGTTTATTACCTTTATCATAAATTAGTTAAATATTTTTAACATTGTCAATTTTTCTCTTTGGAAATTTTTTATTATTTTAAATATTTTATATGATACAATAGAAATTATTTTATCAAATGTCATATTCTTAGATTTTAATTTTCACTAATGCTATCTATGACTGTTGGAGAAGCTAGATTCTTTTTCTGAGGTTTTTATACAT